>SMDT01000444.1:0-169245 GCA_005392925.1 Aquilaria sinensis
CATTGGAGAAGAACTGTACAGGCAAGGGTACGCAACTCCTCTGCAAAGATGTATAGGCGAGGATGACGCCAAAAAAGTACTTGAAGAAGTACATGAAGGAGTGTGTGGCTCCCATATAGGGACAGACGTCCTCGCAGGAGTAATACTCCGCCAAGGTTACTTCTGGCCTACCCTTAAGGAAGGACGCAAGGCAATTTGTCCGAAGATGCGACAACTGCCAAAGGCACGCCAATATCCAAAAGCTACCCTCGGAAAGAATAAATGCGACAGACTATCCCTGCCCCTTCGCCATGTGGGGCATTGATCTCATCGGACCTCTCCCAACCGCCCCCGGCGGAGTAAAATTTTGCATCGTTGCAGTGGACTATTTCACTAAGTGGATAGAGGCAGAACCACTAGCATCAATCTCGGTGAAGGACGCTCAAAGATTTGTATGGAAGAACATCATATGCCGATTTGGCATTCCGAGGGTTATAGTGGCCGATAACGGGACCCAGTTGGCCAGGAGAGCTTCCAAGTGTGCTATGGAGCTACCGAACGACTCCCCGAAGAGCCATGGGAGAGACTCCCTTCTCGCTCATATACGGGACTGAGGCCATTATTCCCATTGAAGTCACGCAGCCCTCAGTAAGAGTACAGGTGTTCGATGAAGGAGGAAATGATCTTGGACTGAGAGCAAAATTGGACCTCCTCGAAGAGCATCGTGAAATGGCCGAGTTAAGGAGAAAGGCATTCCAGCAGCGGATAGCACGCACCGCCAATTTACATGTAAGGAAAAAGGAGATCAAAAAGGGAGACCTTGTTCTCCGGAAGACCGAATTCGAACAAAGAAGGCCATCGCAAGGTGTACTTCGGGCAAATTGGAATGGACCCTATTTGGTCCTTGATGAAGTTCGCCCAGGGGTCTTTAAGTTGGGTAACGTTGAGGGAGTAGAGTTGAAGAATACCTGGCATTCAAGCTCTCTGAAAAAATTCTATACTTAGACATTTTTTTCGAAGAAAGCCTGTAAGATACTCCTCCCCGAAGTTGTCAGTAAAAATAAATGATGAATATGCCCTCGTTACCAAAAGAGCATGCCTGACGATTCTTCCTTACAAAATTCCTCACTTCGCTTAAAAACTCGTCCGAGCAAGAAAGCAGTCCAGAAAGGTTCCTTCCGAAAAAATAAGGTATGGATGTTCTCCAAAAAAAAGGTAAACTTAGAACCGTACCAGCTTCTGAGAAAGTGTATTCAGAAGAAAGAATGAAGAATGGAGGAAAAAATTGTTCATTAAAAATGATAAGTCAAAAGATACAAAAGAGGAAAAAGGAAGAAAGCCTATGACTAAGTAGGGGTATCTGGCATTTCTTCAACATTATCATCCCCGGAGGACTCAGTCAAAGGTGCAGGGTGAGCCGGAGGAAGATTAAGGAACTCGACCTTGGACCACGAAGATCTAGGCTCTTTGGGAAAATCCAAGGCAGATAAGTGAGAAAGGTCAAGCCCAGGGTACCGAGCGAGGACCTGATGACGAGCCAAGCAAAAGCCATCTTGGTAGGACGTCTTCCCAAGCAAAAGCCATCTTGGTAGGACGTCTTCGACATTTGCTCGCTACGGTCCTTCTCGGCACCAAGAGCCTTCAGGTCAGCTTTCAGTGCAACAATCTTCTCCTCTAGCTTCTTCTTCCTCTTGCTCTTCGTCTCCTTCTTCCTCAGTGACTCAATCTCAGCAAGTGCCTTCGCAAGATCCTCGCTGTCTTGAGCGGTCTTCCTCCGAAGGGCCTCGTTCTCTAAAGAAAAAGTCACGCACTTTGAACCGAGGTCTTCAACCTTGGCTGAGAAATCAGTAAGAAGCTCCTGCCTGCTGGACACAACCTCGGTCCGAAGACTCCCAAGGTCTTCCTTCGCAAGTTTGTTCAACTCGCCATATTTTAGGGCATACTGGGCGAGAGACTCCTTCGTCTGGCGCAAGGAATCTTCAGACCGAGAATGGGTCTCCGTTTGTTTCGCTGACCAGGCGCAGAAGTACCCGCTGTATGCCAAAAGCTGCAAAAAAATAGAAGCGTCAAAAAAGTATCGGAAGGTAGTGATAGCTTAGAAGAACAATTTTCTAAAAAGGAAGGATCACCTGAGCAGCGTGTTCGGTCATCCTCGCTGCAAGGATCTCTTCGTTGGGACATTCGGTGGTAAGGGACTGAAAAGTGGCATGAGTCAACACCCCCGTCGCCATTTGTGGAGCCATCAGCTGGCTATCCTCAGAGAACAAATCCATGTCCTCTGTGAACGTCCAGAAAGGCTCCCGTGGCACTCTGCCCCGTGGAATCCGTCGGTCCCGAAGAGCCTTCTGACGGTCATAAGTCTCCATCCAGGAAGCAGTAAGGGCGTTCTCTGCAAGGTCACGCCGAAGTTCCATCAAAACGTCATCCCTTAGCCATTCATCCAAAAAATCGTAGATACGAAAAATACTGAGATTTGTAGCGGAATGGCTAAGGAACCAACCTGGTGGAACTTCGGGGACGCCCTCCTCAGAACCGACCTCCCGAACATCCTCAGGGATGTTTTTTCCCTTTCTTCTTCTGCCCTCTTCAAACTCCTGGGCAGACGTTCGCTCTGCTAGAATCTTGGTAGCAGGCGCAGGACTAAGTGTCTCCCCGAGGATGTCAGGCTCCGAAGGAGGATTGTCGGCCGTCGGTAGTTGAGCTGAGGACTGATCTTCCACCTCAACTACGTCCTCGAGGGAAGGAGGAGTAGGAGTGGTAGCTTTGGCCTTCTTGGACTTAGAAGGGCCGGCAGTCGACTTCTTCCTCTTACCGGAAGTCTTCCTGCGAACTTGCTCTCCCCGCTTAGCCTGACTGTCGAAGAGCGATTTATAAAACTCAGCAGACTGATCGCCCATCTCTGCAAAAAGGTAAAATATCAGTGTAAGTCCAAAAGGAAAGCCAGAAGGCAAACCCTGGAAGATGACTTACTCTCGGAAAAAGCCTGATAAGAAATTTCACGCCGAAGGAGCATGACTATCCAGGCTTTCTTCCCCGGAAGAACAGGCACGGGCATGCCGGGGTCACTCTTGTGGGCAGTTATCACTCCCAGTTCCCGAAGAACTTCCTCAGACATAAGATCCCACTTAATAGGAAAGGGGTAGAGTGAACGTGAAGGAGCCCCGGAGTCCCAGTCCGACACTAACCGAATACGTTTGTCGAAGTTGTCAAAATCGGCAAGCGTTACCAGAGTAAGGAGCTTCCTGGCATCGACGATGTCGGCCTCTAAAGTTCCGGAAGCCCATCTAATAGGCACGTGGCCCCAAGACTCGAGAACCCGCAAAAAGAAAAACTGCTTCTGCCACCCTCGCCAACTGTCCTTATTATCGAAGGTAAACATGAACTTCTTACTCCCGGACCCTCGGGGAAGGAGGTAGTAAAAACCACCCTTCGGGACTGGGTGGAGTTTATAGTATTGCATGAAGAAGGTGAAGTGGGGGTTTATGCCGAACACCCCGCACATGCAGAGGAAGGCATTGAAGTAAGAGTAAGAATTTGGGGTGAGTTGGTTCACGGCAATGCCGTGGAAATCACAGAATTCACATATCATGTGATGAGGGGGATACCGAAGACTGGCTTTCAGTTGAGCTCGGTAAACGGTAACCTCCCACGGAGAAGCTGCGTAGCCATAAGACCCCGGGAGGGGTAACCTCGGTGTGATATAAGAAAGGAGGTAGTACTTGGCCACCCACTTTTCCATCTTTTCCAAAATAGTGGAGCAAGGATAAGTTTCAAGGGAAGCAAGGTTTGCAGAAAGAGGGCGCACAGTCATCAATGGGATCGGACTCAGTGGAGTTGGATTTGACATTTTTCAAAAAAAATAAGAAAAAGAGAGATGACTTTGGGAGAAAAAAAGGGGAACAACAACAAAACCACAAAAAGGAGCACCCACCAAAGACTTTGCCAAAGCCTGGGCTGAGAAACGCCGCTGCAAGGAATCGCTGGAGGTCACACTGCCGAAAGAATCACCTCCGGAAAAAGGAAAAGGGGCAAGAAAAGGCTCTGGAACAGACAAGAGCTAAAGCAAAAGAATAAGACAAAATAGGACGGAAGAAACTTATATAGACCGAAGAAGGATAAGTGAAGCGTCGTCATAATCATCCTTTGAAAAAGAAACCGCCTCATTATTGCTCCTTGAAGGCGAAGGGGTGCAGTTGACGTAACCAGCATAACTGCTTCACCATCCAACAGCATACACGTGTCACACAGCACGAGGAACCAGGGCACGTCCCCCTAGCATCACAAAAACCCAGGCGCGGTCACCCATGACTGACACACCTGGCCAAAGGACGCGACGATTCACAGATCCGTGGCAGAAAAGGCAAAAAGAAAAAAGTAACAAACATTCCGAGGGTGCCCAGAAAACTAGAGAGGGGTACCTCGGCTCTTAGTAAGCTACTTCTGAAGCGAGGCCGATTCCTAAGAAAGGATTTAGCCCCCAGACCGGCAAAGGGACCTTCTCGAAAACATAGCCGAAGCACCCGCTCTGGCTTTCCGGGAGGGGGCATGTGATAGCCGAGGTGCCCATCAACGGCCGAGCTCCTAAACTTGTCGGAGTACTGACTTCGGCAGAGGGAAACTACCAGCCGAGGTCAGAAGGATAAACAATCCCCCTGGCCTAATATAGGGAATTCGCTCCTTCAGGCAATGGTAGGACCAACCTCGGTAGAACGATCAAACCCTCTTCGGAAACAGAAGTACCCCTCGGAGGAACCATCCTCGGGTAATATATGCCCCGAGATGTTAGAGTAACCTCGGAAGGTACGAACAAAGCATTTAAGGAGCCTCTGACACCTCCCCATAAAGTCGTCCCCCAAGTACATTCTGACACGCTATCACTGGGACATGCCATCAGAGGGACGCCTCGATATGACGCCCTCGGAATGACTAGGCTGTCAGCCCAGCGACTTTCGCTGAGATACACGTCCCTTTATTCCCGAGAAAGCAGGGATCGCATCCCGCCGGACACGTGTCATAATCTGGGATGGCTTCTGCACGCCTCCTATATAAAACACCCAGAAAGTGTTCTAGAAGGGTAAGATGAAAAGTTCTCTTTGAATACACAAAAGAGCACATAATCCAGTTATCTGAAAATACTGACTTGGGCGTCGGAGGCTCCTCCCCGGGAATGCACACTGGGGACCTCCTAACCTGTGTTTTTCTGAAAGTATTTCAGGTATCCTCCACTGGGGAATCTCCTCTCAAAGCGTTCTCCTCCATCAGAAGCCCCCCTACTCTTACAATGACACACGATGAAGCCGCCGTAGGCCATCACATATCCTTTTCATAACTCTCCTTAGCTTTCTTTTGAGACTTTTGTAATTAAGTGTCCGAATTTCTAAAATCTTACAAAAAATTCCATAGGTTGCTCGACAAATAAGCAATCCTTAAGGCTTTTCTTGGGGGCCAAGTTACCAACTTGGAACACTTTTAAGGAGGCGTTGATCATACCTTTTACCCATCACACTTGAATAACTATGGTAAGAATTACATAATATAATGGTTTTTTAACCATTATGCCAAACTTTGTAATTCTCCCATTTTGTGAGGTGGTAACATTTGAATCTAAGTATGATATCTTTTGATTATTGATTTATCTAATTTGTTTTGTGTTGCTTTGCTTTGTTTTGTTTTGCCTAATTTATTTAATTTACTGCATTTAATTTAGTTTTTATTATTTAATTAATCAAACTCCTTAATTGAATGGTTAAATAATAGAAAAAGGTTGATTAGGGTGAACAACTCTATCCTTGTGGAATACGACCTTGATACTGATTGGTTGCCATACTAGATGATAACTGCACTTGCCTTAAAGGTTCCTTATCATTGAATGCCTCAGTTGAATATTTTCTGTAATGTAGTTTGGGAGCCGTAAAAAATAAATAACTTACTACCATTATGCTATATTAAAGGCTACCTTCCCTACACTTGGCTTTTCGGCTGCTTAGCCAGTCCAACTAAAAGCCTTAGCTTCTTTGGGGTTCCAGTAGGTGCTCATTCGATAATTGAGGTGGCTCTTCATACTTGGCCTTATAAAGGCCTTGCCCTTATGCATCTTTTCCAATCATTGGCTACTTTTTTTCTCGAGCAAAACTTTTGCCAAGGTGCTCAACTCATTGCCACAATGATTCTTACATTTGGGGCACTAGCCCACTTTACTACTGCTTCTATTTTCCTTTTAGGGCTTTATGTCCTTACCATCAAACAGTTTCTTTACTTTGGCCATTGCTTCAGGTGTTTAACAATTGCCATAGGGGTGGTACTGTACTTAGACCAGGTGTGCTCTGGGTGTTGTGCACCTTAGCTGTTATGCAGTAGGCTTTACATGCTCTTTGTATGAAAGAAACCTTTGAACTTAGGTAGTGATGGCATAACTCGGTCTCAATGCACTCATAGAGTCTTAGTCCCTTACCTTTGGGGCTTTTTACCAACCTCCCATCCATAAGGCTCACTTGTGTTCTAACAAAAGAACAAAGCCCAAAACCATCCTTTAACATGGTTCAACTACATGCCTCAATCCACCAACACAAAGACTTGGACCAATAATGGAGTCCCAACACATATGGCAACCTACAACCAAAACCAAAAGACACCTCTATGCGACAATATAAAACCTATGATTAGTGCTAACCAACTACTACTTAGCACAACATCTAGACTTGATTTTAGTACCTTATGACTCATTTATTATCTCTAGCTAAAACCACTAACCCTTGCTCTAGTACGAACTGTGGCAGAATGCCTTAGCCTAAGGGCATGCAGAATTACTTGGCCTGAGTCGTTGGAACTCAAGCCATTTGGTTACAATCTGCTAATTACTACCTAAGGTCTAAAAACCCTATGTGCAACTAATGTCTAACCTACCTTGCATAGAAAATATACGTCAGTTCCTTTGGCTATGCAATAATAAATAGACAATAATAATCAGAAACCATGCCAGCTAGACTTTTAAGACAAACTTAAAATAAGCCAAAGCTGGAAAAATTATAGTTACATAGCCATTAGGTAATAATCAAGTATTGCACATACAAACTCTTTATGTACAACTTAAATAACCTTTAAAATGGTCTAACTATAGAGACAATACTTAGTATTTACGGCACCCTAAATGAGGCATTCTAAAGCATACTTATACCGAGATCCTCTCCATTTAACTTTCATGTTTTAACTACTTGAGTGTAAGCCTCGTGGACTCTTCCTTGTGCCACTTAGTCTCTTAATCAAAGGAAACCATGAAAACATTTGTAGTTAGTCCAACACATAATCATACAACACCTTGAATCAAATGAGGTTCATAAACTAATGCATACAAGGAAACTTAGCATAGCATCCATTTTAGTTGCTAGTCCACTTATCCAATACTCTTATCCCTTAATCAGCATAATAATGAACTCAAAGAGATGAGTACATTAAGTACTCAGTAAGGAATTTCAAAGAAATACACAAAGGACAAAGTAGGCAATCAACAAAACATATGTATATACAAACATACAATATACAACAAACCCTACATGGAAGCAACAAACAACATGCAAACACAAGCACAACAAATACAATATGCAATGCAAACATGAATGAATGGATGAATGAGACACATGCACATGCATTTGGGACTTCCATTACATTCGTGGATGTTCATCTTGCCATGAGCTCAAATGGTTGTGGTACTGTACATTGGCCTCTTACAGTCAAGGCACTTACATGCCCCTTAGTGTAAATTGTCACCTAAACATCCCTACCCGTCCACTTATGGGCACCTTAGAGTAAGTTGCCACCTACTTAACCTTTACTTTTATCTTTCCCTCTCTTATTATGCCGAGTAGTTAACCTTACCAGCTCTACTTATCTGGTCCCTTAGTGGATCATTCTTACCAAGTCTAAGATATGGTTTGAGTACCCTTGAGTCCTACCTAATGCTCGGGGGTTCATGACCCACTTTCTTACCCCTTTCTTTCTCTTTAATACACCATTTCCCCTTAGCCAGACAACTTGACCCAACTCATTTGTCCACCTTTTACTACCATTTAGTGGCCATACTTACAAAGTATTTCAACTTACCAAGCTCATTGAGCTCGATTTTGGCTCATTAGGGGTGAGCGTTCGTCGGGTTGGTTTGGTTTTAGTGGAACTAAACCAACACAAAATATTATCAGTTCCAAAAATATTCTACCCAACCCAAGAATCAAGAATTGAATAGAACCAGGACCATGGGTTTGATTTTTTTTGGTTCTAATTCTTATATTTTTTGGTTTCTGTCATATACATTTAACAATTAAAAACTTTATAAACCAATAAAATTATATCCACAATGTCATGCCTATGACTTGTAGAGGCCATAGGCTGTAAATATGTAACATACAAGTCATGAAAATGGCTAGGAAAGGTAAATAAGGACTAAATGATCCAAGGGGTGCCCATGGTGCCTTTGGATGCACTTAGGGTGCATGTGTAGTGATGCTATGTTTTGAAGGCCAAGATGGCTAAATTGGATGTTAATGTGGGTTCAGAAATGAGGGTTTAAACTAAAAGGGACTTGGTTAAGAAAACCCAAGAGCATTAAGGTGCACCATGGAGGGGCACTAAGGAGTTAAAGGGCACACATGTGTACTTATGTATATAAGAGGTTTAAGGTGGCGATACCTTTCTAGTAATTTGAGGCGCTTGAGTACATAAGCTTATAATGAGGCCTAAGGCTAGGAAAATTAAAAAAGAATTGGCCGAAGAAGCCAAAAGAAGTAAAAATGCACTATCAGGTGTAGTAGGGTGCACAAAGGCGCACAAAGGTGCACTAGGGTGCACTTAAGATACCTATGTGTTTGGGTTATAGTTTGAGTACTTAACTCTACAAAATATAGGGCAAAGTGGGTGCTAGAAATGGATTTAAAAGGATAAATAACTGGTCAAATGAGCAAGCAATAAGTAAAGCATCTTAACTTAGGGGTTAAGCCAAGTTTTGGAAACATAGCTTAACGTTGTTGGACTCCCTTTTACCTCTTGGACGCCTTTAAGCTCTTGGACCAGATTATGGGTAGCTTCCTTAGCAATTTTTGTGGTCCTAGATAGGAAAAACCTATGCAATTCATTCATGGTGGTAGGGTGAAAGAATCCAAGAGAAGAAGGTCAAACTGAGAGCACAATGGAAAGAGGCTTGCATGCTTCAGCTAAAGAGTAATGTAAATTGAGCTAAACTTGGTTTGTTTAGCTCCCATAGGCCTGGAAAGGGTTCAAATTTGTTTTCTCTCTTTAATTCCAATTTTGATTCTATGGGTTCTTGAGTAAGGAAGATGCCCTAAGTGATGGCTTAGAGCCAAAGGAGCTTAGGTGCTATGTAGGGGCCATGTGTGCCACGAGCACTATGGTTTCTAGCTAGACTAAGGCAAGCATTAGGTTCTTGTTTCAAGTTTGGCTCAGCTTGATCAAGGTCTGGAGCTCTCTGATTATTAATTAAATTGACTAAATTAAACTAATGAAATGCATAAAATGCTAAGAAATGCTTGCTATGCCCTAGGCTATATGGCTGTGTGTTGTGGTATGTATGTTTTGTGTGCTTTGGTGTTTGGATAAATGTGTTGTTCTTATGCTATATTTTATCATATTGCCTATCTTCTTTGTGTTTTCATTGTCTTAACCTTGCAGGTTTTGTATGGAGAAGGAGTTAGGTTTTTGTTATGTAACAATGTCTAAGACATTATAGGCACTTAGTGCTAGTTTGGACTCTTATTGAGTACAATGTACTCATGCCCTATTTTTTCATATTTTAGAGAAGAAAGTTTAGGATCAGTGTGTATCTAATGGCTTGTGAAAGTATATGAATAATTTGGTATGGTTCAAAAGCCTAAGACTAATGGTAACCTACCAATGCTCTACGTGTAGCCTGAGTGTTTATGGTTGTAGGCTCTCATGGCTATCATGCAGATAGTTGCATTTAAGTTTTTTTTGGTGTTTGCAAAGGCTAGAAAATATGTGAACTACTAGTTATGAAGTTGGCATGTAAAAGTTCCAGTGCATGTGTGCATGGGTCTAGAAAGTGGATATGAGGCCCTTGGGTATGCCTCCCAAAACACTTATGTAATATATGTTTTCCTAGCTAAAATTAGCCTTGTACATTATATGTTTGGCCATGTAAATCTCTGTATTACTCCCCTTTGGCATTTAATATAATGGCTGTATGGTTGTTGGGCATGTGGTTTTGAAATGCACTTGGTAGGCCTAAAAGTAGGCTTACCAAGACATTAGTGCACACACTAAACCCACCAAGGCAGAACTTATTTATTTGACATGTTTTGGCTATACAACTTGGACCTCCCTTATTTTTTCCTTCAAGATCCATCTTAAACTAGCTTATCCTAAACTTTTGGCACAAAACAGCCATCACTTCATTGGCCAAATAATTTTTCCTGTGTCTTGTCTAAAACTGAGAAACGAAGTTAAGAAAATTGGCTAAGTGTCTTGGATGTTGTGTCCTAAGACACCCTAGGGTTCTAAATGGGAAATTAAGTGAATAAAAATCCTAAATGGGATACAAATGTGTAAGGTGGGGGTGGTGTAGGGCATGACATACAACCAATTTAAAAAGAGATTTATTATGTGGCTTAAGGTAGGACATGTTATCATCAATGTGCCAACTATTGCTAGCTCCTCTAGCCTAGCTGAGTAGTGAAACATGTATCAGTCATGACATCAGAGGGGACGATTGATATCCAATAGAAAGTTTTAACTTATTTTAAAGTTAAGGAATGTACAAAGCAACACATTAATTTACAGAATCATACATTTATACATATATTTTGCGTTCAGTTCCACCTAGAGTTGGTTCCATATGGAACCCAAACCAACTCAAAATTTTTTTGATGGTTCTTAGTGATATGAAACCAACCTATAAAGGATAATCAATTTTATCCAACTCAACCTAATCCAGTAGGGGTGGTTTAGGTTAGGTTTTGGGTTTACCCAACCCATGCTCACCCTTGGGGCTTTTTAAGGTTCTTTTAGCGCCTAAGGCCATAAGCCCTCATCCTTGGGTCACTAGGTTCCTACCCTTTTACTTAGCCTTCTCAACCTTTATGTAGCTTCATTGAGAGCCAAATAGTCATTCTTCAAGTTGCCATTTTGTAACCGGTGTCAATACCCAACACTTGGGTTACCAAGGCACTTATCTCCCTTATGTACTTAAGCTTTCTTAGCTCTAAAGCTATTGGGTCTCTTAGCCACTACCTTTGTTTCCCAAAATTTTTAACACATTAGACTAACTTAGGAGTGGGTTTGAGCCTTTACTTAGCCTTTCTAAGGCCTTAGAAAAACCAAAGGACATTTAGGGAACAAGTTAGGGCCACTTGGGCATGATGTGAATGCACTAGAGGCTTGGTACATTCACACTACCCCTTTTCTAGAGCTTTTTGAATTGGTGTGAATGCACCATGGGTCCTATGCATTTGCATCATAGGTACCCAACCCTAGAACAAGATGATGCAAATGCACTGAGGCAGTGGTGCATAGAGATGTCAACGGGCTAGGTTTGGGTCAAATATACTTAATTAATAGTTAAAAAGTTATAAATGAAAGTAATATAAGATAATTTATGTTAAATTATAATTTTATTTTGAAATAAAATCACTTTTTGAATATAAATACACTAATTTAATGGGGGTACGGGGTGGGTCAGGTAGGATAAGTTAAACCCATACTCTCTCCATGGTTTTACAGGTAGGGTTAGGTTTGGGTTTGGGTAACCAGGTTTAGGGAGGGTAGGGTAGGATGTGTTCACATCACCTGTTGGATAACCTCTTCATGCTTGTTGAACTCCAACAAGCGACCTTTGAATTTCAGCTTGGTTATCTAGCTCTTTGCTCAGCCAAATCTTACTCCCAAGGTATTAAACAATTCAAATGCATTAATATAACTTAGGCAAATATTAAATTCCTTACCTTAAATCTTGAATAGCAAGATCCAAGCAAGTTTTGGCTGACAATTCACCATACAGCTTCAATGATCTTTTTTGAACTCCTAAGGCAAATCCTTCACAATGGACACATGATTAAGCTTGGCAAGACCAATATATACTCCCCCAATCAATTAAAAACCAAAATAAAGCTAGTGGAGGAGCAATTACCTTCATGAACACCACCAAAATGCCACAATCATCATCCTCCTAGCTTAAGCATGGTTGTTTGCACTTAGGGGCCTTCAAATTCACCAAGATTGTTCTTTTCTTGAGCTTGAGAGGTTTATCCATGGGGAATGGAATATAGAATATGTTTTTGGGGTTAGGGATGATGAATAGTGGTCATATCCCAGAACCAATTCCTTTGTAACCTTACTTTCTCTCATCCACTCCACCAACTTTGTTCATTTTATCACTTAACCTCCCAATCTCTACTTGGACACATTATTGGCCTTTTCTTGGACTTTCCATGGACTCTCAAATAATTCCTAAGGATGTCCATTTTACAATACTTAGCTCAAAATCTCAACTTCATACACTTAAGTCCTTCCACTAATTTCCTTTATTCCTATGAGCTATAAAACTTATGGCCTTGCTTATTTAGGTCATGATTTAGACTTATGACACATTTTTAATAAATTTACAAACTTGCCACTAGACTAAGCCAAAATTACCAAAATGCCCCGTGTGAGCCTTGGGTGCCTTTAATGACTTCAAAATCTTCTACAACTTAGCTAACAACCTTGAATTTCATAATAAAACATAAAATGAGGTAACTAATTGGGATTTGTAGTTACTTGGACCATCTGAGATAGGTTATACTTGGAATACCTTAACATAGAGGTGAAACACAGCTTGGAACTTGGCCGTGTTTATGATCGTGTTTAGCTGTGCTTTGGGTTTTATTGTGATTTTTTTGTAGTTTCAAGTGAGAGGTGAAAAAAAAAAGCAAATGTATAAAGATTACATAGTTTAGGGTTTCTTGTAAAAGGCTTCAGATGACAGTTCTGATAATCAACATAGATTGATTCACAATAAGGTAAGGATTACTTGGATGAGAAGACATTCAAAGCTGTAGTCTTTGATTTCTAGTTTTCTTTCATTCTTGTTTTGTTTTTTCTTAGGATGATGAGCTAAATTTGTATTCATGATTAGAGTAGATGAACCTTACAGTGATATATTTTCTATGATTGCCTTGATTTAATTAAATATAGTTTTTTGTGATCTATCCACGTGTGCTTCATTGTTGTTGAATAGGTAGAACCTAGCCTGTTGATTCAATTTTTTATTTTGAGTATGTTAAGCTAACTACCTGTATGTTTGATTTGATCACCGTATAGGTATAAAGGTTTCCATGCAATCCTAAAGATAGACCAACATAAGACCTAAATAAAATGGTCAAACTTAGTAGTGACACAAAGAGCAAGTAATGCATTTTTGGTGGGTTTCAGTGGAGAAGAGTTTCAAATCGATGATTAGCTACATTAAGAGAGGTGTTAATCTAATTTAGGATTTCCCAATATTCCAAGATAATTGTATGTCTGTTAAACCAAAACAATATTATTGTAATGAATTTTCAATGGAATTTGTATCTAAGCATGATTTTTCTTGATTGTTAATTCATTCAATTTGTTTATTATTGCTCTCGATTAATTTTATTGATTGAAATATTTTTGTTCTTGGTAGTTAGTTTAAACAATCTCCTTAATTAATTTGCTAGACAACAAAAAGGGTGGAGTAGGGTAGACAATGCCATTCTTGTGGAATATGACCTTGATGCTTGCCATACACTATGTTACTATGATACGTGCACTTGCCTTCAAGGTGGTTTCTACAAAGGAAAATTGTTAGTAAAGGCTCAATTTCTCCGTAGGGTGGTTTGCATGTTTGTAAAGGTAAAGGATAGATAACCATGAGGGATAGCTTGCATGCTAAGTGATATCATAAGTTGGTATTACAAGTGTGCTTCATAGAGTATGAGCACCACAAATTTTAGTAAGCTAGCTTTCTAAAATGTTCATGGAAAGAATTAGGATTGGTTTTGTAATTTTGGTCAGCCCAAAAGAGTTTTGGAGCTCTCTATGTCCCTTTAAAGGAATAGAGTGTGTCCATGTGTGTGTGAATGCTTGTGAAGGCTTGGAGTTGAAAAAAGTGGTTGTGTGTGCTCATTTGTGTGATTCTATGCCTTTTTTGCACATGATAACCCTTAGCATAGGATTGGTTACTTATTGTGAAGATTATATTATATATATGTATGTTGCTCTAGGCTGGCTTATAAAATTATAGTCTTTCATCTATTGAGTAGAAATACTCATGCTTTTATTGTTTCCATTGTAGGGAAAGGTTTAGCCAAGTGATCTTAAGTTGGTTAGGGAATTGATTATGGTTTTGTGTAGCTAATATGATATTTTGATTTGGTTTGTAACTTGCTCAAGAGTTGTAACTTGTTAGTCTTTATGCATGTTGGCCTAAGGCTGCTTATGTGGAAAGATTATTGGCAGTTGGATTAGCTAGCTATATTCTACGCATGTACATGGTATATAGAGCCTGGTTTATACATGTGTAAAAGTAGAAGCTTGCTGAATTGTGTGAGACATATATGAATTATATTTATGGATTCATGGCACTTGTCTTGTGGTGGTTAGTTAATCTAATTGAGGCTGTAAAAAGCTAATAAAACTCTTTTGGATATTTTTTCTTAGTTGCTTAAGTGCTGAAGTATTATGCTTTGTTAGGGGTTGTCACTACAAGGTTAGCATTATAGATCTGTGTTGCATTTGTTGCAAAAAGATTAGCAAAATTGTGATAGTTGATCAGGGGTTTGACTTTCTTAGTTAGGCCATCTTTGGCTATGTTGCTATTTTTCCTTAACTTTCCTAGCTTAAACTAGCTTATTTGTGAAGTTTAATTAAATTCTAGCTATTAAATGTTCAATTATGAAATTATGCAGTATGAAAAAAAAGTATCCCTTTTTATGATGTTTCCTGTTCAAATTAGTTGCATTGTGCTCCACATGTCCAAGATGCACTACCTATATGAGCAACTTTTTATGAGCAGGGTTTCCAAGGATGCACATTTAGGCTATAGGCACTCTGGGTGGAAACAAAATGGTATCAGAGCATGGTTTAAAATTTTATAGTCAGTAGGCAAATTTCCTTGGAGGGACTTATTTTGAACAGTTACAAATTATACTTCTTTGCTTGTGCATGAGAGGATGGCAAGGAGAAGAAGTAAAAAAATTGGGGACCAAAATGATCCTAGGACAAAAATGACTAAGGTGATGAGGAATGGGCAGATATGCCGGGACCAAGAAGGAACACCTAGTAGAGGATGGAACACATGATGGGGACTTTGGAAGCTGCTATTGCTTGACTGGCAGTAGGCATGAATACATTATTCTAGGGACAAACACAAGTTTCTAGAAATGTTGTAGAGGTTACCACAGAAAAGAATGAACAATAGAATATAATAGAACTAGGTGGTGAAGGCCAAGAAAGCCAGGCTAGCGAAATTTGGGTAGAGATGGAAGATGAACAACATGAAGGTTGAAGGCACCCTAGCGCAAGAAGCGTGATGTCAAAAGTGAGAAAAGAAGAAAGAATGCAACTAGAGGTAAGTCAAGAGCTCACAATAAGGAAATCAAGGAATGATACAAATAAGGATGTTGAGAAGCTTGCATTTAGAAGAGAAAGACATAGGAGTGAAGGTAGATGGGACGTGCGAGAAAGAGAAGAAAGAATGGAAGCTGACCTAAGAGCAGGATAGTTGATATGTGTGAAATTATAAATATTTTTATGATGATTTTCCTTGATATTTGCTTGTTTTTTTAGTAGTTTTTACGAAATTTGGTGCTTCAATGCTTCAAATTTTATTTCTAGGCCAAATTTCATCTCTTTTATAAAAAAGGAAGGATTTTGAGGAGTTTTTGAAAAATCACAACAACATTTTCTGAACACGCTTGTCAGAGATCATGTACCTTCTCCATGGTCCAAGATAACTATATGCCTATTACACCAAAGTAAGAGTAGTGCGATTGATTTCTAAGGGGGATTCGAATCTAAATGTGACATTTTTTATGATTGATTTATCTGATTTGTTTCATGTTGCTTTGCTTTTTTTTTTTGGTTTTTTTTAATTTAATTTCCTACATTATTTTAGTTCTTAGTTGTTACCCACTCCGGGCTAGTTCAATTATGGTCCAAAATTGTGCATTTAGACTCCTAGGATTGGTAATGTTCTGTAGGCCATCAGAACACTACCCTTAGTGTGCATACCAAAGCGGCCCTCTTTGGCACTATGTAAACACATGCATATTGGTCCAACCATCACACAGATATTCACATTTCATGCAAACCATGGCAGCAAAAAAGGAAAACACTAGCACAAGTCTTAATATTGGCTACCACACATTAAGTAATCCTGTTAAGTTCTAGTGACCAGCCACTGCACTTGTAACTTCCACTAATAAAATGTATCATTCTA
Source organism: Aquilaria sinensis (assembly GCA_005392925.1). Taxonomy (NCBI): domain Eukaryota; kingdom Viridiplantae; phylum Streptophyta; class Magnoliopsida; order Malvales; family Thymelaeaceae; genus Aquilaria; species Aquilaria sinensis. The sequence continues at coordinate 16,442 of SMDT01000444.1, forward strand.
GCCATGTACCCCCTATTTTTTTTCTCCATTACCAAGTAGAGACTTATAGAAAACCAAGGAATTTTTTTTACACCAATAGCCCACCTATGGACCAAGTTATGGATTTTTGAAGTTTGTTACAAAATTCTAACCAAATAAACAGTAACTTAGCCAATTTTACAATGTCATATCTTTGGTTATAGGGCTCCAAATTCAAAAATTATAAATCCTAGTTCAACCTCTGGATGTTCTCTAAGTGTGGCCAAAATTTCATTCCAAGATTCCTTTTATACAGGGAGATACAACATTTTGAGTGTAGAGTCAAAATTCTGGTCACTTTAGGACTGTTTTCTCCAAACAAAATTTCGTAAGTGTGCAAACACTTTATTCACAAAGGGTAAGCCCTCCAAGGATATCCCATACATGTCCAATACACATAGGAAATTCATTCCCTTGAATCTATCAACCATATGTGGCGAAAACAGAATTTACAAGTAAGCAGCCCATCATTCACACTTAGTCAGCTTTGCACAACGTCACTTACATAGCCAAAATATTACTCAAATGTTCACATACTTGTCTCATTTTACATACACTACATGTAAATGCATACATGCACTACAATATGGTCTTAACTCAGCTAAACACACCCCCTAAGATACAATGGACTCCAGAAACAGGATGTTGGACAGCTGCTGCATACCACAATAAGCACAATCACTAAAAAAACCAAATGTGCTCGTAAAATCACCAAACTTTACAGATCATAACTAGACATATGGAAGTTCATGTAACGGAAATTTCTGGGAAAAAATCAAACCACAAAGGTTATTTTGAATGTGACCTTTCAGCTGGAACTGAAATGGCAGAATTGTGGGGAGTAAGTTTCATTGAGAAACTTAGTAAGGGTAGCACTTGGATTCAATAGGCAATGTAACCATCATTAAAACCTGCATCCAAAGAGACTAAAAAATAAAACCACAATGCATATATACAAGATATAGGAACCGAATGCAGCAGCCATTCACAACCAACAAACACATGAAATGCGGCAGCAACACAAACCATAGGTTAGTCCATAAAACATGTAATAAAAATAAACACATAATCCTCAAGCTAATTCTTGGTATTAGGAGGATTTTAACACTAGTTAGTACTAAATTTGGCCTCTAGAAACCCTCATTTCACTGCCATATTTGTGGACTTCACACTAGGTCACAAAACCTTCAATAAGTGTACTCCCCTCACTAAGCTTGGTTCATCAAGGTCATGGCACTCTTCCAAGCTTAGCCCTAGCTCCATGGTTGATTGAAAATACATAAAACAACCCATGAGAGAAAGGGAACCCTTACCAAAGTAGGTAGGCCGAAAATCAAGCTTGATCCTTGAAGTATCCAAGTAATAGGTCTAGTTTGCTTCCAATTGCTTCCTTTTGCCTTAAATTTCAATCAATTGCAAGTTTGAAGGTGTGGTGCATATGGAGGAAGTGTGGCTATGTTCTTGGGCTTGAGGAGGCCAAAAATGGGAGAGAGATAAGTGAATTGGCCACTTAAATGGGCTTAAATGAGCTTAAAGGGTGCAAAACACACTTAACAAGCTTAACCTTGCTTTATGTCATTTTCCTTCTCACTAATTATGGTCTCTTTGTCTCAAGCTCATTGGTCCACATGTGCCCAACATTTTTGGCCCATTTACAAGCCATAGCCACCTCTTCTAGGTGGGAAAACTTTAAATTGCTCCATTTGGCTTAAGTAAAAAAGATACACATCTTAAGGCCTATGTTAGAACACTTAGGTCCTTTATGCCTTTTTGTGTTTTCTTTGTCCTTAGTTGTCTTCCATAAGCAATTTGGTCCTCCAATAGCACTTTCATACCATTCATATCCTTCCCATAATTCTCCAAATCTCTTTTAAGAAGGTTTTACAATTGAGTACCTGAATTTCCAAAATCTTACAAAAAAGTCCAAAGGTTGCTCGACAAACAAGCAATCCTTAAGACTTTTCTTGGGGGCCAAGTTACCAACTTGGAACACTTTTAAGGAGGTTTTGATCATGCCTTTTTCCCCCCACACTTCAATCACTATGATGAGAATTACATAATATAATGGTTTTTAGCCATTATGACTCACTTATAATTCTCCCATTTTTGTGAGGTGGTAACAAGCCTCCCCCCTTTAAAAATTTTGGTCCTCCAAAATAGCCTTTAGCTTTGGATATTCTTCAGGATACCTTTCCATAAGTTATTTTTTAGGTTCCTAGGTTACTTCTCTTTTAGAGTGGTGTGAACACTGAACTTTAACCATGGGAATGAGTTTGTTTCCTAACCTTCTGGTATCCTTGGATAAGATAGCTATAGGTTTCTCTTCATATGTCAAGTTAGATTCCAACTGTATGTCTTCCACTACAATAGCATGCTTTATGTCCAACAGACACTTCTTAAACATACTGATGTGAAAAACATTATGAACAGTTGACATGCTTGGCAGTAGAGCTAACCTGTTGGCAACATTTAAACTGGAGGGAAGTGTAGAGATTTGGTGGAGAACTATTTATAGAGCTTATCAAACTAAGATTGAAAAGAGGCTAGAAGGCAAGAAAAGGGCCATGAGATGGTCATAATTCTTATGTCTTTTAACCGCAATATGTAAGTGAAACACTCAGCGATTAGGAGCAAGTTGAGTTTGACAATTTGGGGCAAGGAAGAATGTTAGTTATGGAGTACGAACATATGTGCAACTCATTAATTAGATATGCCCCACAATATGAATGGTAGGAGGTTTTAAAGGTAAATAGTTTTATGAGAGGATTAAGACATAAACTAAGGCAAATCTTAAGGGCTATATGAATCAATGACTATTATATAGTTGGTTAGAAAGCATTGACTCGAGAGCAGGAGTTTAGGAAATAAGACATGCCAAAATCTAGACTAGGTGAGTCTTGTGGGGATTGAAGAATAAGAAGAGACAACGAAATGAAGAATCATAAAATTTGTCAAGAAAAGATGGAAAGAAAAGTGTCCATGGACTTAATCAGGATCCTAGACTATAGTGTGAGAAGTGTGGGAACTTTCATGGATTAAGTCCATGTCATAGAGATGTAGTTGGATGCTTAAGATGTGGAGATTTAATTGGGTAGGCTGGGGACTACCCTATTAAGAGAAGGAAAAAAAAAGATGAGGAGAATGACGAAACAACTAAGGCAGGGATGGATTGAGTAGGTGTGCCACTGGAAATTCCTAAAGTTGTTAATGCAACACAAGACCTCAGCAGTAAGGGCAAGGGCAAGCACAGGCAAGTGCTAGGAGAATGTCAAGGACCAAGGCAGGTTGTATCAATAAGCTTTAAAAGGTAAGGTTTAACTTATAATAAACTAGTGACTCTGTTATTTGACACTACGGAATTTGTTCGATCATATCTAGGAAAATAGTGATAGAAATGAATTTGGTAACTAGTTTATTCCATGAAGTTTTTATGATTAGAACTGCTAATACACAAATTTTGGTAACACATGAAATGTTTAGGAGCTGTAACATTAGACTTGGTGTCATGCTTGTTATTTGGATAGGCCATGGGCTATGATGAAATATACACATAAGGTACATTGTGTAGGTATATGAACAATACAAGTCACAAGTGTGAAGATAAGAGCTAAATAGGACAAATATCTTATGAAAAGTGCTCTAAGTGTATCTCAGAGGCACTTAAGGTAGAGACCATACGGGAGTGGTCTGGTTATGAACTAAGCATGGCTAGGCCTAAAATATTAAGTACATTGTGAGAAGGGGACTCAAAATTAAGAATAAACTTGGCCAAGAAACCAAGCAAACAAGGTGCTTTAAGATAAGACACTAAAAGAAACCCTTGAGCACACCTTAGTGTGCATTCTTGTGGACTTGAGGGCTTGAAAAACCAGGAAAAAAATAGGAATTATGAATGAGGGCAGCCGCATAAGCCCAAGAGATGTGATGGACTCATGAAAAATGACAAGGACACATTATAGTGCACTACAGAACTCTTAAGTGCACCTTTATGTGCAACCATGTGCTTTTGAAGGCTCTAAAGCCTATTTTATTAAAAGGCACTATATAAGATTGATACTCATCATTTAAATGAGAATGAGGACTATAATGTGGGCCAATAGAAGGTGGAAAACACAAAGAAACCATGGAAACACCTCAAAGAACACTAAAGTGCTCTTGAATGCACTCCAAAGTGCACTTATGTTCAATGCAAAGTTTGAGGGCTTAATTGGATGAATAAATTAGTAAAATGGGTGCTCAATATATGCCACTTGAAGAGTAAATCATGAAAAAACAATGTCTTGAAGGAGTTGAGGTACTTGGAGGAAGATTTGACCAAAACTTTGTCAAAAGTCATGGCGGCTTGATTCATTTTGGCCACCTTTGGACTTATAGTCTTCAAGCCTAATTTATTGCAGCTTCCTAGCTATTTCTTGGTAGATTTATAACATTAATAAATCTATCTAGATACTTGTAATGCACCAAAACAAAAATGAAAACAAAAGAAAAGACTAAGCTAGTCAAAAAATATGGGGGACTTTGTTTTGGACATTCGCCAAAGGCCGCTGCTTGCTTTAAAGTCTTCAAAGGCAGCATCTTTTTAGCTACTTATCTATTTCATAGATATTTCCAAACTCATTTATGGTCTCAAAATATACCAAACATAAATCAAAGACTTTTTAGACACCAAAATACAAGCAAAACCAAAGACAAAGCAAAGTAGCCAAAACTGAGACCAAGTATTGCATACCTATGATGATGTTCTCTTTAAGCTAGTACTTTCTTGCTTTCCTACCATCTTCTCACCCTTTACTACCTCGCCAAACTCATAACATTACACCCTAAAACTACCAAAAAGAAAGGAATCAAGGAAGAAGAAGAACAAGCAAGATTTGAGATAATATGGTGTAAGACTAGCACATGGTGGTGTCTATATTTAGTGCTCATGTTCAAGGATGTGTGATCAAGCTTCCCTGCTGCAATTTTGACCATAGGTGAGGACCTATATTAGGCTTCTTATCCTATATTTTTAAAGGGAAAAGATGTCCTAGGTGATGGCTAAAGCCAGTGGAACCTAGAGGTTATGTAATGGGCTATGCGTGCATAAAGCACTATGGTAAGCTAGCTAGTTTGCTTTCGGTAACCATAAGGTTTTTGTTCAAGTTGGGCCAAGCTTGATCAATCACTTGGAGCTCTATATTAATTAAACCTAATCAAAGTGATCACATGAAGAAATTGACAAAAAATCATGCTTGCTATGTTAAAAAAAACCATGTGTATGTGGTATGTGTGTGTTTGTGTGCTTCTTTATTTGGATGTGCATACTAACCCCTATTTTATATATAGCTTGTATATATTTTAGTTTTGGTGTTTTATTTGTCTTTGGATGTAGGTTATTAAGCAAACTTGGAGGTTTATATGTATAACAATGTTTTAAACATTGTGAAGGCATTAGGTGCTGTATTTGGGTTCTTCACTGAGTATCTATGTACTCACACCTTCTTTTGGCCATTTTAGGTAAGGAAGTGGAAGATTGAAGGGCTAGGGAACCTTGGAATAAGGTCTATATGTAGAGAGGTATACTCTAAAATTATGGCTTATGAAAAGGAAGCATGAAAAGTTCATCAAATTGAACTAATTATTGTGTTCTGTTGTTGTGTTTGTAGGCCCAAATGGCTACTACGGGAGTTGCTGTATTTGGCTCTATCCTGGTATAGGCTAGGACTAGGAGGGTAATAAGAGACTTATGGTCCAAGTGTTAGGTCAAAGTAGAAGTCAAGGCCATAGTGGTCCTAGAGACAGTTTGAGCCAAGTGGTGCACCATGCATGACACTTAGTACATCAAACTTTTGGTGTACATGGTTTTGGGCCATGTAGTCCCTATTTGCAAACTCTGGCCTATACATATTTGTATATACTAAGGGCAAGGGGATTGGGCTTATAATAAAACATGAACTATGCCTTGTATGTATTTTTGGGCTCAAGTAGGCCATAAGGCACTAAGCATGGTATGTTAGTAAAAATGCATGCATGGTTGGTAACCTATTGAATTAATGTGTATGCATGTATGTATGCTTGGGTGTATGTATATTTTGTACTAGTTAAGCCCTAGTAAATCCATAAAGACACTAAAACACACTCTCATGCTTATGCACCCCATATGCAATAAAAGGAAGTGGTTAAATAAATGCATTCATTAGAATAATGCATTAAACTAATAACCTAATGTGTTAAAGTAGTAATTTAACCTATTAAGCTAGTAATTTAAAGTGCTAAGTTGGGGTTAAGAATCCTGGGAGTCAGAGTCTAATTCACCCTAAGAAAATCAACTCATTGCTTAAAATCAACTAAGTGACCAAAACCAACTAGTTGGTGTTAAACTTCTTAAGAAGGTTTTAAGGTAAGGGTGAATTGGGCCCTGAGAGTTGGTGGTTTGGAGTTCAAATTCAATTTGATTGTGTTAGAAAGTATGATCTTACACTAGGAATGAAATGGTTAATTGATAGCCAAAGGCCTTAGGCCTTGAGGATTGCCCGTGTTCTGTGTACGGACTGAAGAGTTTGAACTAACGCTGCAACCTTAGAGCCAAAAGAGTTCGGCATATGACAGTTTAGAGATCGGCTTGACCGAAGTACACTTGACATGCCTCGACATTGACGTGACCACAAAACAGATGATTACCATTATAGGACTACTCCTAGGTGTGTCCAAGGTGCCCACCAAGGCCTGCATCAGAGCTGCTAGTGGTAGAGGCAGTTTAGATGATGTAGACCACTGTTCTCGATCCAGCCGAACATGTGTAAGGGAGATCTGGGGTGTTCTACCCTAGGGAGCTAGTATATAAGGTGTTATGGCTCTCCTAGTGGAAAGCTAATTTGGATCCTTATTGCAAGTTCACATAGCAAGAATAGTTACGTTGGCCAAAGTTTACTAAGTTCTGAGAAATTTAATGCACCAGATGAGGTTCGAGGGCAAAATGGTAATTCTGCATCTCAAAGAGTCGGGCTGAGTCCCGAGAGTTAAAAATGAGTTTTTAAATTCTAACTTCTACTTTTAACTCAAGTTCAATTCAAATAAACAAGATTTGACCAAGTTTGATTAAAGTTGCCTAAAAGAGGGGACTTACTTGTAACTCTTTAAATAGTTTGGTGGCTTGGCTTTTAAAAGAGTTTATAGGTTGGTAAAGGTGAAGGATGGCTGCCATTTGCTTCCTAAACCTGAGCTCTTCCTTCTCTTTACCAATTCTTCATCAATTCAAGGTCAAAACCAAGAGATTTTCGTGAAAATGAAAGCCACCAAGGGTGATTATGCCAAAGGGAGCTTGTTCCAAGTCAAGTTTTGGAGCTTGGAACCGTGTTTTCCACATCCCCTATTTTTGATGCGAGGTAACTTGTGATTTCTTGGTTATTTCTTGTTTGGGAAGTGATTAGATGCTTGGGTTTTGGTTAGAAGTTAGTAATTTGGTGCTTTATGCCTTTGTTTGCTTGGAACATAGGTAGACTTTGAAGAACTTGGTTTTGATGGAAAGGTTGATTGATTCTTGTTTGTGAATTGAAACTAAGGTAAGGGAATTATGTTTTCAAGCTTGATTAATGCTATTGGATAGAGTTTTCTTGATGAAATCAAGTAATTTTGGCAATAGCATTAGTTAGTGGTTTGGTTTGATCATGGTGGACTAGTGTGTTTGGCTTGATTGGAATGATGTTATAATGCATCATAGAAAGGCTTTTGATGGTTAGTTGTGGTCTCTGCAACTTGTACTACATGTATGTGAAGTTTGAAGGCTATCCATGCATGTTTGATATGTTTGGAAAGTGTCCAAAGTTCGTAGTAGCAAAACTGGAAATTTTCTAAGCATTTCGTGGGATTGGTGATGCATCGCCAATCAATACTGGTTCCCATGATGCGTCACCAATACCTCATCAACAGGCAGCACGTCGACAATTGCATGACAGCTTTGACATTTGGTATTATTTTTTTCATAACTTTTCGCTTAAGTGTCCGATTGAGGCAATTCTAGATTCCACGTGAAGCTAATGAGGAGTGCTATCACCTCCATGCCTTCATCACACCTAGAATAGCCTAGGTTTGAAGGTATTTTAGTTCAAAGTGAAGGCATGTTTGGCCATAATAGAGCACCATTAGTTGGGTGCAAGGTTTAGTGCCATTGAAAGCCTAGTTGGGCCTTTGTATTTAAGGTTTGGTTGTAGGAAGCTTAGTGCACCTAGCTGGGTTCCAAAGAACCTAGTAAATGAGTCTAACCATGATCATTGCCACCCCACTAGTGTGAACCAAGTAATGGTGGGTAAGAGAGCACCATGGATGAAGGCTTAATGCACTTGTTGCCTAGCCAAGCTGTGCCTTGAGGTATAAGTGAAAGCCTAGGGCATCCTGTTAGTGTTGTGCCCAAAAGGCCAATCATGAGATGATTGTATTTTTTGCACATTGAGTCATGATATTTTATTAAGGCATTAATCCAGCAATTATGTTCATTGTTTTGTTTCTGCGTAACATAATAAACATAATTGTAACCCTAGAATAATGATATTCTTAAACATCCCTAGTCTAGTATTATTGTGGAGTAGGTTGCAATAATACATAACGACTAGCATATGTGGAGACTAATATGAGATATGTAGTCTACATATGGGTACAAGTTGGAGAACTTATGTACTGGATTGACCCACCATGAGAACACTTCATGGATCATTATATGAGTATCATAAGTGATTCTCATAGTGATCATGGTATATGTAGTCCTTCGACCTAAGATCATCAAGGTTCCCTACATGTGAGTCACATACTTTGATACTTTCCTTTGTTGCTCGTAACTGAGTGAACTTGAAGGAGGTCATTGGGTATGTCACATATCATGCGGAGGGATTTGTATGATCAAGATGGGATTTGTCCCTCCTATGTAACGGGAGTGATATCTTCGGGCCCCTTGATAGAGTAAGACTTAGAAAAATGCATGGCCATGCTCGGATGAGTTGATATACGATATCAATGTCATCAGTTTAAGTTGGTCTACTCGGTAATCAAGAAACCAAAGATTGGGCTATACGAGAGTGACACATTCCATGTCTCGTGCTTAGTCTTGATATCTTGGACAAAGGGACAATGGCATATATCGGTGATGATCATAAAGGTTTAGTCGAATCATCGACAATCTTGTCACTTGGGTAGCAATGATGTGTTGCTAGACACCGCTCATTGCTTATGATCATAAATGTGATTTATGATCATTGCCAACGTGGTAAGAGCCTATTGGGTCGCACACATAGAGCTATTTGGATCATTAGAGTGCATGGGCTAATAATTTGGGTTTTGGTTTCACAATAATTTCGTATTAATAATGGGCCCAATAGTTGAGCCATTATTAAGCCCGAAATTAAAGCCTAATTGGATTAGGGCTTTGAAACCCATTAGGCCTGGAAGTTGAGTCTCACTATAAATACAACTTCTAGTGAGAAATTTGCAGGTCTCCTTGCCCTAGCCTCCCAAAAGGACAGCCGCACTCTTCTCTTGCAATTCCTTGGAGGACGCAAGCTAGCACTGCGAGCGCAAGAGAAACGCATCTGCCGGGACGTGGTGGAAGCGTGGTGATCCCGAGAGGCTCGTGTGGATACCATAGAGAGCTTGAACACGTCAACTGTTCAAGTTTTGTGATTCAACTCTACAGTTGAGTGAGAGATCTCAACCGAAAATTAGGTATGAAAATTTTTGAACACCCGGTTTACCCCGTTTCACTTGGATCCTGGAGGGTTTCGGTTAAATTCTGCTGCGCTGTTTGGCTCCCGAAACCCAACAGTGGTATCAGAGCTACTGGTGAAACCCTAAATCGGGATTGAGTGTTGAATCGCATGATGTTATGTGTTCGGTTGCTTTTCGGCCATGATTAATTAGATTGATTCATGATGCATGAAACCGGAACTCATAATGAACATATGACATATATGAAGAAACGACACTAATTGGTTAATGAGATTAACCTGAAATTGAATGGTATGAGATACCTATATGGATTAGGATTCTTGCAATAGTTGCAAAAACCCTAGCTTTGTTCGGATTCGGCCTGTTCGGGCACCGAAAGTAAGGTATTTTTGGTGGCTCGAATGGAGGAGTCTCGGGTGCCTACTTGCTCGAAATAGAAGAGTTCGGGCTAAGCAATTGTAAGACAATTTTTTGCGCCGGGGGGGCGCTGCCCCCCACAACCCCCTGCAAGGGCAGCTCCCCTTGACCTCGTCTGCTGCCCGCTGACCGGGCTAAGCGCAAGACCGCCGCCGGGGGGCGCTGCCCCCCACGCCCCCCGCAAGGGCGGCTCCCCTTGACCCCGTCCAAAGCTGAAAATTTTTTGCGCGGCTCAGCCCCCCGGAACCACCGCCCGCTGACCGGCCAGCGGGACCGCCGTATGCGAAGCGCCACATAAATAAAAACTGGTTAATCAACACGCGAAAATTGGCATGCATCTTTGTTGAATGAGATTTGACATGATATGCTGATTGGTGTTTGAAGCATGGTGCATGGTTATAGCCCTTGATTGGTTGTACTTGTAAATACGGCCTGCGAGTCGTGCCTTTTCTTATCACTCTCATTGTACATTCTCTTCTCACCTTACTCCCCTCGAATGTAACTCGAGGTTTCTATTATTGATGTAATGGTACATTATGGGATCATCCAAGGTGGTATGTCCAAGGATCATCCAAGGTGGTATGTCCAAGGAGGTGACAACAAAAGGGCAACCAAGAAAGGAAGAGAAGGAGCTTGTGAAGACCCTTTTCTTTTCTTAGGCTTTTATGATATTCTCATTGGCTTGAGAATATCGCATAGTTTGGGCTATAACCATGTCACGTTTAATTTCTTATAAGCATGAGATGCATGTTTTATATTTGTATGTGATGCATGTATAAGACAACCGGAGATAACAAATTGGTGAGATCAAAAGAAAAATCCCTCAAACAAATATTAAGTCATTAAATGTGATGCCTTCCAAATGTTGGCACTCGTCAAGACTTTGATCAACATTAGGTGGGTTTGCCAAAGCAAAGCACCTATGTTCATCTTGGTAAGGCGCGATGGGATAATAGTGATATCCAAATTGCTAACTTTGGGTCCGACTTAACTAAGTCATCCTAATAGGATTAGGGACTTAGAGGCATAGAGTTGGGCTTAAGTTCATGAGATGAGCTTGGACAAGTGTTGTTCACCCAACTATCCAAGAGTTGCATAAGATGCAATTGGCAAGGAGTTGCCTACCTAAATAGCTGTAACTTGAGAGAAAAGCCAAAGCTGACTCAGGTTGTGGTCAAATATGGATCTTGGCCCACTAGAATACCTTAGCGCCGAGGTGTTCCGAAATAATATCGAGGGTTATTATTTTGAGGAAAATAGTGGGAGTATCGTTTAATAAAAGTCCTTATTAAATGAATTAAAATACATGACTCTTACACTGCATATTTACTGTTGTAGATAACCATGGCACAAAACACATCGACACTTTCGTTGCGATCGATCCTTGAGAAGGAAAAACTGAATGGGACCAACTTTCTCAAATGGTACCGAAACTTGAGGATAGTCCTCAAGCAAGAGAGAAAGGCTTATGTCCTAGAGCAGCCCATTCCGAATGAGCCTGCTGCCACTGCTCCAAGAGCTGAAAGGGATGCTCACAAGAGGCATTCTGATGATGCTTTGGATGTTGCATGCCTCATGCTTATTACCATGGAATCTGAGCTTCAGAAGCAACATGAGAACATGGGGGCGTTCAATATGATCGAACATCTCAAAATGCTTTTGCAAGAGCAAGCTAGGCATGAGAGGTTTGAGACCTCTAAGGCATTGTTTCAGTGCAAGATGTCTGAGGGAAGTCCCGTGGGTCCTCATGTGCTCAAGATGATTGGGTACATTGAGAATCTTGAGAATTTGGGATTTGCTCTTCAGAAAGAGTTGGCTATTGATGTAGTCTTGCAATCGTTGCCTGAAAGCTACAGTCAGTTCGTCATGAACTATAACATGAACGACCTTGACAAGTCCCTCCCTGAATTGCTCAACATGTTGAGAACTGCTGAGCAAAACCTTAAGAAGGCTAAGCCCATTTTGATGGTTCAAAAGGGCAAGGGAAAGGGAAAAGCCAACAAGAAGAAGGATAAAGCTAATGGAAAGTCCAATGCTAATTCTTCTTCAGCTGCACTGAAACCAAAGGGTGGTGTGGCAAAGGAAGGGGAGTGCTTCCATTGTAAGCAACCTGGACACTGGAAGCGCAACTGCAAGCTCTATCTTGAAGAACTTGCTAAGGAAAAGGGAAGTAAGACTTCCACTTCAGGTATTTTTGTTATAGAGGCTAACTTTTCTACTTCCTCATCTTGGGTATTGGATACTGGATGTGGATCTCACATTTGTGCAAATGTGCAGGATCTAAGTAGAAGTAGAAGATTGGCCCGAGGTGAAGTGGACCTACGTGTTGGAAATGGAGCAAGGGTTGCTGCCTTAGCCGTAGGGACTTATGTTCTCACTTTACCTAGTGGATTAGTTTTAGAATTAGACAACTGCTACTTTGTGCCTACTATTAGTAGAAATTTGATTTCTGTTTCTTGTTTGGACAAGAAAGGTTTTTCATTTATAATAAAGGACAAATGTTGTTCTATTTATTTGAATGAAATCTTTTATGGTAGTGCTCAACTTAGCAATGGGTTGTATGTTCTAGACCTCGAAGATCCAATCTATAATGTGAATACCAAGAAGGTCAGATTAAATGATTCGAACCCGACCTATCTCTGGCACTGTCGCTTGGGCCATATAAATGAGACCCGCATATCCAAGCTCCATAAGGATGGACTCTTGGACTCATTTGATTTTGAATCATATGAGACATGTGAGTCATGTTTGTTGGGCAAGATGACCAAAGCCCCATTCACAGGGCAAAGTGAAAGGGCTAATGACTTACTAGGACTCATACATAGTGATGTATGTGGCCCTATGTCTACACAAGCTAGAGGAGGTTTCCAATACTTCATTACTTTCACTGATGACTTTAGCAGATATGGCTATGTGTATCTCATGAGACACAAGTCAGAATCCTTTGAAAAGTTCAAAGAATTCAAGAATGAAGTAGAGAATCAACTCGGGAAGAGTATCAAAGTGCTTCAATCAGATCGAGGTGGAGAGTACTTGGATCGAGAATTCCTTGACTATCTGAAGGAGTGTGGTATAGTATCACAACTCACTCCACCAGGTACACCTCAATGGAATGGTGTATCTGAAAGGAGAAATCGAACTCTGTTAGACATGGTTCGCTCTATGATGAGTCAAGCTGACCTTCCAAACTCCTTTTGGGGACATGCTCTAGAGACAGCCGCTTTTACACTAAACCGAGTTCCATCTAAATCGGTTCAAAAGACACCATATGAGATATGGAGTGGGAGGCATCCCAATTTGTCTTTTATGAAGATTTGGGGCTGTGACGCTTATGTGAAACGTCAATCCTCTGACAAACTAGGGCCCAAATCTCAAAAATGCCTTTTTGTTGGGTATCCCAAAGAAACAAAGGGTTACTATTTCTACAATCCTTCTGAGCAAAAAGTGTTTGTTGCTCGAACTGGTGTCTTTTTAGAGAAAGAGTTTATCTCTAAAGAAACTAGTGGGAGGAAAGTAGAACTTGAAGAAATTCAAGAACAACAAGGAGACATCGAACCTGAAATGGAACCTGAACAGACACCACAAGATGTTGTGGTTCAAGAGTCTGTTCCTGTAGCACAGAGCCCACGTAGGTCTGGTAGGATTCGGCGTGAGCCCGAGAGATATGGATTTCTCGTGACTCACACTGGTGATGTGATGCTCATGGATCAGGATGAGCCCACAACCTACCAACAAGCTATGTCGGGGCCTGACTCTGAGAAGTGGCTAGTGGCCATGAAATCCGAGATGGAATCCATGTATGAAAACCAAGTATGGACTTTGGTTGACCCACCTGAAGGGGTAAAACCCATAGGGTGCAAATGGGTTTTCAAGAAGAAAACTGACATGGATGGTAATGTGATTACCTTTAAGGGACGATTGGTTGCAAAAGGTTTCAAGCAAATTCATGGTATTGACTATGATGAAACTTTTTCACCAGTTGCTATGCTTAAATCCATCCGAATTTTGTTTGCTATTGCTGCACACTATGATTATGAGATATGGCAAATGGATGTCAAAACTGCATTCCTAAATGGAAAGCTACTTGAGGATGTGTACATGACACAACCTGAGGGTTTTGTCACTCCTGAGAATGCCAATAAAGTGTGCAAGTTGCAAAGGTCCATTTATGGACTGAAGCAAGCTTCTCGAAGTTGGAATCTTCATTTTGATGAAGCAATCAAAGAGTTTGGTTTTATCAAAAATGAAGATGAACCTTGTGTCTACAAGAAGGTTAGTGGGAGCGCTATTGTCTTCTTGGTGTTGTATGTAGATGACATACTACTCATCGGGAATGACATTCCTGAGCTACAGTCTGTGAAGACTTGGCTGGGGAAATGTTTCTCTATGAAGGACTTGGGTGAAGCAGCCTATGTGTTAGGCATCAGGATCTATAGAGATAGATCTAGAAAGCTTCTTGGCCAAAGTCAAAGTACATATATTGACAAGGTGCTAAAGAGGTTTAGCATGCAAGATTCCAAGAAAGGATTCTTGCCCATGTCACATGGTATCACTCTTTCTAGATCTCAGTGTCTGAGTACACCCGAGGAGAGAGAGCGCATGAGTAAGATTCCATATGCCTCAGCAATTGGATCTATCATGTATGCCATGATATGTACTCATCCCGATGTCTCATATGCTTTGAGCATGATGAGTAGGTACCAATCGAACCCCGGTGAGAGTCACTGGACAGCTGTTAAGAACATCCTTAAGTACTTACGAAGGACTAAGGATGCATTCTTGGTCTTTGGAGGTGAAGATGAGCTCGTTGTAAGGGGTTACACCGATGCAAGCTTCCAATCCGATAAGGATGATTTTAGATCGCAATCTGGTTATGTGTTTTGTATTGGTGGTGGTGCTGTGAGCTGGAAGAGTTCAAAGCAAGAGACAGTAGCTGACTCTACAACAGAATCTGAGTACATTGCCGCCTCTGATGCTGCAAAGGAGGCAGTTTGGATCAAGAAGTTCATCACTGAACTTGGAGTGGTTCCAAGCATTGCCGACCCGATAGAGCTCTATTGTGACAACAATGGAGCAATCGCACAGGCTAAGGAACCTCGATCTCACCAGCGATCCAAACACATACTCCGACGCTATCATCTCATCAGGGAGATCATCGAGAGGGGTGATGTAAGGATATGCAGGACTTCGACAGACAGCAACATTGCTGATCCACTGACAAAGCCCCTTACGCAGCAGAAGCATGATAGCCATTCTAGGTCCATCGGTATTAGATACATGGATGATTGGCTTTTAGTGCAAGTGGGAGATTGTTAGTGTTGTGCCCAAAAGGCCAATCATGAGATGATTTTATTTTTTGCACATTGAGTCATGATATTTTATTAAGGCATTAATCCAGCAATTATGTTTGTTGTTTTGTTTCTGCGTAACATAATAAACATAATTGTAACCCTAGAATAATGATATTCTTAAATGTCCCTAGTCTAGTATTATTGTGGAGCGGGTTGCAATAATACATAACGACTAGCATATGTGGAGACTAATATGAGATATGTAGTCTACATATGGGTACAAGTTGGAGAACTTGTGTACTGGACCAACCCACCATGGGAACACTTCATGGATCGTTATATGAGTGTCATAAGTGATTCTCATAGTGATCATGGTATATGTAGTCCTTCGACCTAAGATCATCAAGGTTCCCTACATGTGAGTCACATACTTTGATACTTTCCATCGTTGCTCGTAACTGAGTGAACTTGAATGAGGTCATTGGGTATCTCACATATCATGCGGAGGGATTTGTATGACCAAGATGGGATTTGTCCATCCTATGTAACAGGAGTGATATCTTCGGGCCCCTTGATAGAGTAAGACTTAGAAAAATGAATGGCCATGCTCGGATGAGTTGATATACGATATCAATGTCATCAGTTTAAGTTTGTCTACTTGGTAATCAAGAAACCAAAGATTGGGCTATACGAGAGTGACACATTCCATCTCTCGTGCTTAGTCTTGATATCTTGGACAAAGGGACAATGGCATATATCGGGGATGATCATGAAGGTTTGGTCGAATCATCGACAATCTTGTCACTTGGGTAGCAATGATGTGTTGCTAGACACCGCTCATTGCTTATGATCATAAATGTGATTTATGATCATTGTCAAAGCGGTAAGAGCCTATTGGGTCGTACACATAGAGCTATTTGGATCATTAAAGTTCATGGGCTAATAATTTGGGTTTTGGGTTCACAATAATTTGGTATTAATAATGGGTCCAATAGTTGAGCCATTATTAACCCGAAATTAAAGCCTAATTGGATTAGGGCTTTGAAACCCATTAGGCCTGAAAGTTGAGTCTCACTATAAATACAACTTCTAGTGAGAAATTTGCTGGTCTCCTTGCCCTAGCCTCCCAAAAGGACAACCGCACTCTTCTCTTGCAATTCCTTGGAGGACGCAAGCTAGCACTGCGAGTGCAAGAGAAACGCATCTGCCGGGATGTGATGGAAACATGGTGATCCCGAGAAGCTCATGTGGATACCATAGAGAGCTTGAACACGTCAACTGTTCAAGTTTGTGATTCGACTCTACAGTTGAGTGAGAGATCTCAACCGAAAATTAGGTATGAAAATTTTCGAACACCCGGTTTACCCCATTTCACTTGGATCCTGGAGGGTTTCGGTTAAATTTTGCTGCGCTGTTTGGCTCTCGAAACCCAACATATCCTTGGTAGGTTTAGTGAGTGGAGGCTTAGTACACAAGTGGCTTAGGAAAGTCCAAGGACTTGAGGTGCTTTGTGGAGGCTTAGTACACCTAGTGGATTTCTTATAGTGCAGTCAGGGAGCATCCACCATATTCACCTGCACAACAACCAAGGGAAGGCTACATTACTGCATCAGTAAGCTAAGGCTTGCTAGGAGCGAGTTAGTGGCCAGAACTCGCTAGGTAAGGAGTGACGCCTCGTGAGGAGGACTAGGATGAGGAGGGGTCCTAAGGGACTTAGGTATTTGTGCATATATTAGACCCCCAGGTTGAAAGCGCGTACAGTAGGTTTCATATCCTTGTATATGTGGAGTCCTTTGGATTTTTCTTACAGGTTCAAGATCCCTTACTGAGAATCTTTGATTCCACTCCTTTACTTTTTGTTGTGCAATTTTGGGCGTTGTTGAGCCAATGATCGTTAAGGGTTGTTGAGTTAGGCTTGTGAGTAGGTATTTGGTTTATTTGAATCTTTATGATTCTAGTTTATGGGTTGCATGTTGGTTAAGTTATTGTACTAACAACAGTCATCTTTTAGCCTACAAAGGCTAGTGAAGCGTAAGGGAGGGCTTGCGAAGCTTGCCATTGGGAGTTTGCTTTATGGTGGAAGCATGGTTCTGGATCTTAGTACAGTTGTTCAGTGTATAGTTCTCATACACTAGTTTGCCTCCAATGGTCATGTTTGAGTAGTTTACTCTAGAGTCACTCTTGGGTGTGAGCATAGTCTATTCTTGTTTGGATGCTTGTACACAATTGATTATGTGTAGTTAATTCCACGTAATTTCTTTGAATGCTTTGATAGTTTTGATATTTGTTTTTATCAAAATATGCCATGGCAATGTTTTAAGTACCATTTCTTTATTTTATTAATTAAGTCAAAGTATAAACTCATGCATGATTGCATAGTAGGATTAAATAACTAGAAGCATAAATGTTTTAACTAGTGCACACGTACTCAATTAGCCAATTATGACTAGTGTCGGACAAGTTCCCATAGGCTTCCTGGACAGGCCCATAAGGGTCATGTCATAAGGAGCCATTCATAGGTATATAGGAGACAAAAATTTTAGCTTGCGCAATATCACCAGTTATATTACCATCTTACTTGGGTGTTGGAGGATTCCCCCCAGAAAATACTTTAGGGATCCGCTTCCCCATTTTTTTCTAGTGTCTTACAGGGACATTACCCGACCGGAGAGCACCCATCCACCATAGCTGATGTCAAGCTCAGAGGACTGAGGACCCTTCGGACACCCAATGGCACCATATGTGGGAACCTAATCACATGTAGCTATGGTGGTGACTCGGGGGTGTAAAAGCAAGCCTCACTGCAATTCCTTGCCAGAGAAAACTCTTCCTCCATTAGAGGAGCAAGTAGGTAACTCAACAAATCTACCTGGTGATGATCCCTTGGTGACTCTAATGATGGGGTTCTTGTGTGAATTCTAGTGCACCATAGTCACAGAAATTGCCCAACATTTTGAACAAAATTCCTCAAGGAGGCCTTTTGGGAGGGAACCTTTGCTAGAGAAATCCTTAACTTTGGCAAAAAATTCACCTCCTACATCAGAAGGTAGTACGAGAAGTGAATCTCACGCTGAGAGCTTACCATGCCGTAGCCTAAAACGTGATCGAAAGGAGAAAAGTCTGGCCATTTCAAATGAAAGTCTGCCCACTGAACTTCCTTTTCTCCATGAAGGCATGGCTATGGCTGATTAGACCGCCTCTTGAAAAAACTACTGGAAAGAATGGATAAGATGGACAAAGAAATCACGAGAAAGCCTACGTAGGCCCGTTTGACCGGAACTCCCATCGGTGATGAGGGACCCTTCATACTAGCCATTTAGAACTCCCTTTTCTAGTCAGACTTCTGGGTACCTCAGCTAGACTCATATGACGGGAGGGGTGATCCTTAAGCAGATTTGATCAAGTACTGGAAGAACATGATTCTAAGTGGAGCCGATGAAGTAACCTTGTGCAAATGCTTTGAGGAAACACTTTTGGGCCTTGCAACTGCTTGGTGTAACACCCTGTCCCCCTCTTCTATCAGATCTTTCCATGGATTATCTGTTGCTTTCACCTACCAATTTATTGGAAGTTGCTCTTTGGTGAAAAAAGTAGCTCAATTGTTGAACATTGTTCAGTGGGAAAGTAAATCTCTCTGAGACTACATTAACAAGTTCAACCAGGAGGCCCTAAAAGTCATTGATTTATATCTTGAGGTTCACATCCTAGCAATAATGACGGGCATCCAGAAAGGCTCAAACTTGGCATTTGAACTTTCAAAGCAGATGTCGACCACAATCGGAGAACTCTATCAGCTTGCCGAGCAGTACATGATCATTGAAGAAATGATGGCTGATGAAGAAAGACTTGATACTCGCAGTTAGTTTCAGAACCAACCCCACAATCAAGGTGGGAGCAACAAGCAACCCAAAAGGAACAAAGGCTAGAGAGAGGTGCCGACTTACTCCCTCCTAAACACTTCCCAAGCGAACATCTTGGCAGCACTAGAGAAATAGAGACGAGTACAGAGACCCAAGCCGATGGTCCTTAACAACAAAAAGAACATGAAGAAGTACTACTAGTACCATCGGGACCATGGGCATGATACTGAAGACTGGCATCAACTGAAAAAGTACATCAAAACTCTCATCATGTAAGGTTAGCTGAGAAGGTACCTTTGATTTTAGTCACTGAAGGTGGAAGGCAAGGATGATGAAACCAAGTATGACGATGACGAATATGACTCCAATTGACGAAGAAATCACTGAAGTCTCAAGATATTGCCACCACCTACTATGGTTGTAATTCTAACTATCATTACGGGACTTTCTTTGTCAGAGGGGAAAATTAAAGCAAAGGAGGTAGCCACCCTCACCTTTGGTAAGTCCCAAAATTTAGTAGCAAGACCTAATGGGAGCACTGTCAACTTCCCTCATGATGACCCTATTTTGATAATCTCCAGAATAGCAAACTAGAATGTCAAAAGGGTCCTCTGTGATGATGGATCAAACACTGACATTTTTTTTGCTCATGTACTACCAAAGTTGGGGATATCAATAGAAACCATTAAGCCAATGGTATCCCCGACATGGAGTTGGCCTCGATGAACTCTTAGTTTTGGGTATGGTTGAGCTATCGTTCATGGTCAGGGGAAGAGGCATGGGCAACGATGAGGAGCTATACACAACAGCCATGGAAAAATTTATCATCGTTGATGTTGCCTTGCCAAACAAGGCAATCATCAGAAGGTAGACCCAGGGAAGGTTGCACATGAGGTCGAATCTGAAATACTTCACTGTGACCTTCAAAGCCAACAAAGGTGATGCAATCATCTTTGTTGATCAAGTTGAGGTTTGAAAGGTTTTTCTAAAGGCATGCTACCCTCCGACAAAGAAGAGAGTTCATGCCTCAACAACGATAGCTCTGGAAGAGACATAGAAAAATGTAGGAGATGGGACTGGGTGTAATGCCCCAAAGTTTCTAAGTGTTTAGGCCAAAATCTAGAAGGATTTAAGGCTTAAGAAATATGTGGGACCCAAAAGTTGAGCTTATGGACTTGAGAAATGAAGTTTTAGATGAAGCTTAGATATGGTTTGAAAGTTTGAACCTTTCAGATTAACAAATAACTTGGCCGAGAAGCAGGAGATGCAAATAATGGTTTCAGGAGTGTAGGGACTAAATTGTATGACTCTTTAGGTGCTTAATTTGGAGGAATCTTTTATGTGGGAGGTTAAGTGTTTCATGCAAGATTCACACTTGCTTAAGTTAACGAGTAACCCGCTTTTAAGGACACTTGGACATGTTTGATTCTTTCATGCTCCCACTTGACTATCTTCCTCCCTAACAGGTTGACTCCACCATGTTTGAACGCATGAGCTCATGTTCATGATGAGTTCATGAAATTTCAAGTGCAACCAAAGCTAGGTAGGAGGAATTTCTTGAAGGTCTTAGTGTATTCATGCACCAAGTGAGCTAGGAAGGCCAATTCTAGTAATTAAGAGTTAAGAAGGGCAACATTTAAGCTTCCAAGCTTTCAGGCAACAAGAGTTTGTTAGTGTTGTGCCCAAAATCCAATAATGAGATGATTGTATTTTTGCACATTGAGTCATGACATTTTATTAAGGCATTAATCTAGTAATTATGTTTGTTGTTTTATTTTTGCATAATGTAATAGACATAATTATAACCCTAGAATAATGATATTCTTAAATGTCCCTGGTCTAGTATTATCATGGGGTGGGTTACAATAATACATAACGACTAGCATATGTGGAGACTAATATGAGATATGTAGTCTACATGTGGGTATATGTTGGAGACCTGTGTACTAGACCGACCCACCACGAGAATGCTACATGGATCATTATATGATTCTCATAAGTGATTCTCATAGTGATCATGGTATATGTAGTCCTTTGACCTAAGGTCATCAAGGTTCCCTACATGTGAGTCACATACTTTGATACTTGCCTTTGTTGCTCGTAACTAAGTGAACTTGAAGGAGGTCATTGGGTATGCCACATATCATGTGGAGGGATTTGTATGATCAAGATGAGATTTGTCCTTCCTATGTAACGGGAGTGATATCTTTGGGCCCCTTGATAGAGTGAGACTGAGAAAATGCATGGCCATGGTCGGATGAGTTGATATAAGATATCAATGTCATCAGTTTAAGTTAGTCTACTTGGTAATCATGAAACCAAAGACTGGGCTATATGAGAGTGACACATTCCATATCTTGTGTTTATTATTGATATCTTGGACAATGGGACAATGACATGTACGGATAATGATCATAAAGGTTTAGTCGAATCATCGACAATCTTGTCACTTAGGTAGCAATGATGTGTAGCTAGACAACGTTCATTGCTTATGATCATAAATGTGATTTATGATCATTGCCAAAGTGGTAAGAGCCTATTGGGTCATGCACATAATGTTACCCACTCCGCGGTAGTCCAATTATGGTGCCAAAATTGTGCATTTAGACTCCCAGGATTGGTAATGTTCTGTAGGATATTAGAACACTACCCTTAGTGTGCATACCCAAGTGGCCCTCTTTGGCACTATGTAAACACATGCATATTGGTCCAACCATTACACACATATTCACATTTCGTGCACATCATGGCAGCAAACAAGAAAAACACTAGCACAAGTCTTAATCTTGGCTACCACACATTAGTCAATCTTGTTAAGTTTTAGTGACCAGCCATTGCACCTGTAACTTCCACTGATGAACTATATCATTATAGCCATGTAACCCCCTATTTTCTTCGCTCCATTATCAAGTAGAGATTAGAGCAAGCCGTGGAATTTTGTTTTACATCAATAGCTCACATATGGACCAAGTTATGGATTCTTGAAATTTGTTAGAAAATTCTGACCAAATAAACAGTAACTTAGCCAGCTTTGCAACATCATATATTGGCTACAGGGCTCCAAATTCAGAAATTCTAAATTTTAGGCCAACCCTTAGATTTCCACTAGGTGTGGTCAAAATTTCATACAAATATTCCTTCTACACGGGGAGATATAAAACTTTAAGTGTAGAGTCAAAATTTTGGTCACTTTTATGACCATTTTGCCCATACAAAATTTCATAAGTGTGCAAAACACTTCATTCATAAAGGGAAAGCCCTCCAAAGCTATCCCATATATGTACATTACACATATGAATTATGTTCCCTTGCATTTAACAACCATATGTGGCTAAAAGAGAATTTACATGTAAGCAACCCATCATTCACACTTAGGCAGTTTTGCACCACATCACCTACATAGCCAAAACATTACTCAAATGTTCACATACATGTCTCATTTTACACACACTACATGTACATGCATACATGCACTACACAATGGTCTTAAATTAGCTAAATACACCCTATGTTACAGGAGTGCCTGAGACACAATGGACTCCAGAACAAGATGCTGGACAGCTGCTGCACAACACCATAAGTACCACCATTAAAATTACCAAATGTGCTCCTAAAATCACCAAACATTCCAGATCATAACTAGACATATGGAAGTTTAAGTACCTGAAAATTCAGGGCAAAACTCAATAAAAAAGGTTAGTTTGACTGTGATTTATCAGCTGGGCCTAAAATGACAGAATTGACGGGAGTAAGTTTTGTTGAGAAACTTAGTAAGGGTAGCACTTGGATGCAATAGGCAATGTAACCCTCATTAAATTTGAATCCAAAGACACTAAAACAAAAAACCACAATGCATTTATAGAAGATATAGTAGCCAAATGCAGCAGCCATTAACAACCAATAAACACATGAAATACAACAGCAACAATAAGCATAGGTTAGTCCATAAAACATGCAATAAACATAAATAAATCACTATGGCAGCCCTCCTCAAACTAATGCTTGGTCTTAGGAGAATTTTAATACTAGCTATTACTAACTTTGGGCTCTAGAAACTCTCATTTCACTGTCATCTTTATGCACTTCACACTAGGTCACAAAACCTTCAATAAGTGCACTCTCCTCACTAAGCTTGGTTCATCAAGCTCATGGATCTCTTCCAAGCTTAGCCCTAGCTCCATGGATGTTTGAAATTTGTAGAAAACATTCCATGAGAGCAAGAGAACCCTTACCTTGATAGGTTTGCTGAAATTGGAGCTTAATCCTAGGTGCATTCAAGCAATATCACCAAATAGCTTCCAATTGTGCTTCTTTGACTTCAATTGCAAGTGGTTTTGAGTTTGAAGGTATGGTGGCTATGGAGGAAGTGTGGCTGTGTTCTTGGGTTAGAGGAGGATGAAAATGAGAGAGGGATAAGTGATTTGGCCACTTAAATGGCCTTAAATGAGCTTAAGGGTACAAAACACACTTAACAAACTAACCTTGCTTTATGTCATTTTCCTTCTCACTAATTATGGTTTCTTTGTCTTAAACTCTTTGGTACATATGTGCCCAACATTTTTTACCATTTATCAAGTCTTGGCCACCTCCCCCATGGTGGGATAACCCCACAATTCCATCCTTTGACTTAAGTCAAAAGCTTGAACACCTTAAGGTTTACACTAAGACATTTAGGTCCTTAATGCCTTTAGTGTTTCCTTTGTCCAAACTTGTCTTCCATGAGCAATTTGGTCTTCAATAACACTTTCATACCATTCATATCCTTCCCATAACTCTCCAAATATCTTTTGTGAAATTTTTACAATTGAGTACCCAAATTTACAAAATGTTACAAAAAAGTCCATAGGTTGCTTGACAAACAAGCAATGCTTAAGGCTTTTCTTGAGGGCCAAGTTACTAACTTGGAACACTTTTAAGGAGGTGTCGATCATGCCTTTTATCCCCCACACTTCAATCACTATGGTGAGAATGACACAATATAATGGTTTTTGGTCATTATGATACACTTGTAATTCTCCAATTTTGTTGTGGTGGTAGCACATAAAGCCTATTTGGATTATTTGAGTGCATGGGCTAATTTGTTTGGGTTATAGTTTCATGATAATTTTGTGTTAATAATTGGCCAAAAATTTGAGGTATTATTAAGCCCAAAATTAATCCTAATTAGATTAGGGCTTTGAAACCCATTAGGCTTGGAAGTTGAGTCTCACTATAAATACATCATATCATGAGAAATTTGCAGCTTTTGCCCTACCCTCCCAAAAGTTCCAACCGCAACCTTATCTTGCCATTCCTTGGAGGACACAAGCTAGCAGTGCAGGCACAAGAGAAATGCATCTATCGGGATGTGGTGGAGGCATGGTGATCCCAAGAGGCTCATATGGATACCATAGAGAGCTTGAACACGTCAACTATTCAGGTTTTGTGATTCAACTTAAATGTTGGGTGAAAGGTCTCAACTGAAATTAGGTATGAAAATTTTTGAATACTAGGTTTACCCTGTTTCACTTAGATCCTAGAGGGTTTCGGTTATATTCCACTATGCTTGTTTGGCTCCCAAATCCCTACAGAGTTGCTAAGTCTGAGGATTCATCATACTCACTGAGTTCTATAGTGAATCTATGCTAGATTAGTGAGTATTTGGGGTCTTAGGTGATGGATGTGGAACCAAAGGATCCTAAGGAGGCTATAAGGGCTACGGTTGTTAGACAACTAAGTGTAGGATTGCTTATTAGCTAAGAAATGGAAAGTATTAGGGCTAAAGATTAAGAAGGCCAACTCAATCCCTTAACTTATGAGCTTTCAGATTAGTGTAGGTAAAGTTGCAAGGTTAACCGAAAAATTGATTATGGAATCATACTTGCTAGGCCCTTAGCTCATTTTAGTGGTGTGTGTGTGTAAATGTGTGCTTCTTTGCTTTTTTGTGCATACTAACCCCTTAGACATTGCTTAATTATTATGTATATACATGAATTGTATTTTGTTTTCTTGTCTTTGTTTGTAGGTGCTTGGAGTATGTATTTGGTTAAGCTCAAAGTTTAACCTATGTAAGGCCTTGGAGGCCATATGGGATCCTTACTGAGTTTTATGCTCATTGCCTTACCTTTTATGTATGTAGGAAAAAGGTTACTTGAGAGGTAAGGAAGCTAAGAGCAGTATCTACTCTTTCGGGTTTTGGAAGGTATAGTGTTGGGTTGTGATATTGGTCAATATTCTAAGTGTTAAAGATTGATTGTGTATCAAGCTAATGTGTGTGAACTCATTTTCTTCCAGGCCTTGTGTGTCCAGAGTAGTGTGGACAAAGTCTAATAAGGTTGGATGCGTACCATGGCATATATGTTGTGGCTTGCTTTGTTTGTTATGTGTATGGTGGTTGGTCTTGTTTTAGATAGTATAATCATGTTTCAGTTAGTATTGATCACTTTCAGGTACACTTAAGTGTAATAGCATGTAGATGTTTACTTTCAGGATTGTAGTGTATTTGGATGTTCATGGTAGGCTTTCCAAGTCCCATGTGCTTGTTTGAAGATCTTATGTAGGTTGGATATTTGTGCACATATGATGCTTAAGTTATGTTATGTTTGTATGGAGGTTTGGGTAATACTTGTATGAGTAGCCTATGGTAGGCTCACTACGATTTGAGTATGTAAGTTGAACCTAAAGGAGATGTTCATGTGCTAGTATAATTATGTTCACTTGTGTTCTCGGACATGGGGTACTTTAAGGTGGTTCAAGGTAGGCTTACCAAGACATTTGTGAGTGTGTGACATGTGCATGTAAAAACAAAGTTTTCAAAATCTGGTTTGGTGTTTTGGTTGCCATGCATATATCTTGTTGATGGAGTGATGCCTGAGATGAATTGAACATATAAACCCATTTTGGTACTTGCTTGTTTTAGACAGCATGAAATGACTTCTTTAACAAGCTAGTGCCTTGTACGTGTCCTAGGTACATATCCTTGTGTCCTGGTAGTGTCCAAGCATGCCTCAGTGCCCCTAACACTATGTCCTAGTGCACCTAAGGTGCCTAAGTGTATATGACTAGTACACACTAAATACTTAGGAACTAAGTTACTAGTCCAAACCCGATAGACACATTTAGCTGTCTTAACCATTCTTTTGGGGTTTAAACTTCCCAAATGGACTAGGGGCTATGTTGGGCATGACATTGGGGGAGCAGACATTGAGATAGAGAGCTTAGAGCTCATAGAAGGCCGAAATACCAAAGTTGGGAAAAAGTTGCCTGATGGGGAAAAAGCCAAACTTGTAGATTTGTTAAAATCAAACAAAGATCTCTTTGCCTACTCACCGAAAGACATGCCCAAGATAAACCTGAGCATAATTCAACACAGTTTAAATGTTGACCCCCTTGCAAGGCCAATAAGGCAAAAGAAGCAAAATATGGCCCCAAACAAGAGAGCCTTTATTTAGCAAGAGATATGACAACCCCTTGAGGCAAGAGTGATTAGGGAAGTCGATTACCCTGACTGGTTAAGCGATGTGGTGATTGCCACAAAAGAAGGGAGTGATAAACTTTTAATGTGCCTCGACTTTACTAAAGTGAATGATGCATGCCCAAAAGACTCAAAAGCACTACCCGCAATAGATCAACTGGTAGATTACACTTCAGGGTATAGAGTATTGAGCTTTTTGGATGCTTTTTGTGGATATCACCAGATCTGAATAAATCCAGCCAATGAGGAAAAAACCTTATTCATCACCAATGAAGGCACCTTTTGCTACGTCGAAATGCTTTTTGGACTGAAAAATGAAGGAGCCGCTTAGCAACGACTGATGGATAAGGCATTCACAAAGCAGATCGGTCAAAATATGAAAATGTACGTTGATGACATGATTGTTAAAAGCTGCAGTGACACAAATCACATTAAGGATTTACAAAAACCTTCCAATAGCTTAGTAAGTTTGGCATACGTTTGAACCTAGAAAAGTGTACCTTTAGTGTAAATGGAGGAAAGTTCTTGGGATTCATTATTTTGGAGCGAGGCATATAGGAAAACCAGACCAAGGTGAAGGCCCTCCTCAAGTGTAGAACTCCTAGCTCGATCAAAGATATACAAAGGCCGATGGGAAAAATAATAGCCTTTAGCCATATTATCTCACGATATGGCGACAAGTACAGGCCATTTTTTAAGACACTCACAAAAGCGGCAAAAAAAGACATCGGGCCAATCACCCCCCAAATCCTTAGAACAAAGAATGCTAGGTAACATGGGAAGGAATCAAAGCTAGTCTTGCCAAATCACCCACCCTCTGACAACCAAAACATGGGGAACCCCTCATCCTATACTTGGCCATTTGTGAAAAAGTTGTAAGCTCCATCCTAGTGTATGAGGACGAACTGGGGAAACAATGGCCTGTGTATTACACAAGTAAGTCACTCCATGGAGGAGAGGTGAATTACCTAGTGTTGTAGAAGGCCATCTATGCTTTAGTCCTTGTAGGATGATGCCTTTGGCCATATTTTCAGGGCCATTCAATTGTCATTCAAAGCAATCTCCCTCTTAGAGATGGGATGAAGAAAGTAGATCATTCAGGAAGGCTTTCAAAGTGGTGCATAGAGCTCAGAGAATGTGACATAATCTATGAATCAAGGAAAGCAATCAAGGCATAAGCACTTGCAGATTTTATTGTCAAACTGCCCCATAATTTTGGGGAGCAAACTTCGGCTGAAGTGAATGATGAGCCAAAATGGGAATTATTTGTTGATGGTGCCTTGGGAGTAGAACATCAAGGTGCCAGTGTAATCCTAAGAGGACCAAAGGGAATGAGAACATCCAAAGCCATCAAATTTAGATTCCAAGTAATGAAAAATGTGGCTGAAAATGAAGCCCTCATCGCCGGATTACATCTTGCCAGACGCATAGGCATCAAGTCCGTTTGAGCTTGTAGTGACTCATAGCTCTTAGTTTGGCAATTGAAAAAGGAGAGAATTAAGACTTAAGAAATATTTTGACCTCACAAAATAGATGACGGAAAAGTTTGACAAAGTGCTTCTAGAAAAGGTTCCCTAACGAGAGAATGCCCAAGCAGATGCTTTGGCGAAAACAAACGGGAGCATTGAAGAACAAAATGAGTCGACTATAGAGGAAAAACATGTACTCATCATCCAAGAGGGATGGAGAGCCCCACTATAGAAATATCTCGCTGAGGGAATGGTACCCAACGATCTGATAAAAGCGTCAAAAGTCAAAGGGCAGAAAGGTATTTCCTAATAGGTGAAGGACGTTACCGACAAGGCTACTTCAGTCCCCTGAAGAAGTGCATCAAGGAGGTAGAAGTAAATTCTATCCTAAAGAAAGTACATGAGGGGCGATGTGGCTCTCACATCGGCGTTGATGCTTTGGCAGGTATAGTACTTCGGCAAGGGTACTTCTGGCCGTTCCTAAGGTAGGACACACACAAGCTTGTAAGAAGTTGTGATAAGTGCCAGTGCCATGCCACCAAGCAAGGAGTGCCACTTGAAGAAGTGACTTCGGCAAATTACACTTGTCCTTTCGAAGTCTAGGGCATAGACCTCATAGGTCCTCTCCCTATGGCACTAGGGGGTGAAGTACTGCTTAGTGGTAGTGGACTATTTTACAAAATGGATAAAAATAGAGCCATTACCATCTCTATTGGCTAAGGAAGTCCAAAATTTCATATGTAAAAACATTGAATGTAGGTTCGGCTGCCTGAGGGCATCGGTCGTCAACAACAGAACTCAGTTCGCCAATAAAGGGTTCTAGAAGTTTGTTGCTGACTTTGGAATTAAGATACATTTCGCCATAACCGAACATCCCAAGAGCAACATCCAAGTTGAAGTCTCCAACTAAACCATCAAAGATGGTCTAAAAAAATGGCTAGGGAAAGCCAAAGGAAAATGGCAAGGAGAGCTACCTAGTGTTCTATGGAGCTACCAAACTACTCCAAGAAAGGTTACTCAGGAAACCCCCTCTCCCTAGTCTACGGCACCAAAGCACCAATTCCAGTTGAAATAGTGTGGCCATCTTGAAGGTACAGATCTTCGATGAACAATCCAATGATGAAGGCCCAAAGTCCAGATTAGATCTGTTGGAAGGGCCCAGGGAATGTGAAGAACTCTGAAGGAGGGCAATTCAGCAAATGGTAGCCACTTCTACAAATCGAAAGGTCAAGACAAAAGGAATTAAAATTGGAGACCTGGTGCTCTGCACTACCAAGGTCAAGCCTTGAAGGCTAGAATAGGGAGTGGTAAGGGAAAAATTGTTACCCACTCCAGGGTAGTTCAGTTATGGTGCCAAAATTGTGCGTTTAAAACTCCTAGGATTCGTATGTTCTATAGGTCATCAGAATAATACCCCTAGTGTGCAAACCAAAGTGGCCCCCTTGGGCACTATGTAAATGCATGCATATTGGTCTAAACATTACACACATATTCATATTTTATGCACACCATGTTAGCAAGGAAGGAAAACACTAGCACAAGTCTTAATCTTGGCTACCACACATTAGGCAATCTGATTAAGTGTGAGTGACCAGCCACTGCACCTGAAATTTTTTCCAAAAAAATGTATTAATCTAGCCATGTAACCCCTATTTTCATTACTTCATTATCAAGTAGAGTCTTTAAGCAAACTAAGGAATTTGGTTTTACATCAATAGCCCACCTATGGACCTAGTTATGGATTTTTGAAGTTGGTTACAAAATTCTGACCAAATGAATAGTAAGTTACCCAAATTTGCAATGCCATATATTTGGCTACAGAGCTCTAAATTAAAAAATTCAAAATCCCATAGATGTGCTCTAGGCGTGGTCAAAATTTCATACCAAGATTCATTCTACACAAGGAGACATAGAACTTTGAGTGCATAGTCAAAATTTTGGTCACTTTATGACCATTTTACGCATACAAAATTTCATAAGTGTGAAAACACTTCATTCACAAAGGGTAATCCCTCCAAGGCTATCCTATATATGTCCAATACACATAGGAAATACATTCCCTTGCATTTAACAACTTTATGTGGCCAAAATAGAATTTACAAGTAAACAGCCTATTATTCACACTTAGGCAGCTTTGCACCACATCACTTATATAGCCAAAACATTACTCAAATGTTCACATACTTGTCTAATTTTGCATACACTACATGTACATACATACATGCACTACACAATGGTCTTAATAGGATGCTGGATAGTTGCTGTATAACACAATAAGCACCATCACTAAAAATACCAAATGTGCTCCTAAAATCACCAAACTTTCCAGATCACAACTAGACACATGGAAGTTTGTGCACTTAGAATTTAAGATAAAAAATCAAATGAAAAAGGTCAGTTCAAATGTGATCTTTCTGCTGGACCTGAAATGGCAGGATTGAGGGAAGCAAGTTTCATTGTGAAACTTAGTAAGGGAAACACTTGGTTTCTTAAGGAAATGTGACCCTCATTAAAAACTGCATGCAAAGACACTAAAACACAAAACCACAATGCATATATACAAGATATAGCAATGAAATGCAACAGCCATTCACAACCAACAAACACATGAAATGCATCAGCAACATAAACCATAGATTAGTCCATAAAACACATAATAAACACAAACAAATCACTATGGCAGCCTTCCTCAACCTAATGCTTGGTCTTAGGAGGATTTTGACACCAGTTAGTACTAACTGTGGGATCTAGAAACCCTCATTTCACTACCATCTTTGTGCACTTCACACTAGGTCACAAAACCTTGAATAAGTGCACTCTCATCCCAAAGCTTAGCTCATCAAGCTCATGACACTCTTCAAAGCTTAGCCCTAGCTACATGGTTACTTGAAACACAAAAAACAACCCATGAGAGCAAGAGAAGCCTTACAAAAGTGGGTAGGCAAAAAATCAAGCTTGATCCTTGAAATATGCAAGCAATAGCTCTAGTTTGCTTCCAATTGCTTCCTTTTGCCTTCAATTTCAATCAATTGCAAGTTTAAAGGTATGGTGGCTATGGAGGAAGTGTGGTTGTGTTCTTAGGCTAGAGGAGGATGAAAATGGGAGAGACATAAGTGAGTTGGCCACTTAAATGGGCTTAAATGAACTTGAGGGCACAAAACACACTTCACAAGCTTAACCTTGCTTTATGTCCTTTTCCTTGTGACAAAACCTTGGTTTATTATGCTTAATTTCTTGGTCCAAATTTGACCATATCCCTACTATGCCTTAGCTATCCTCCCTTGAGTGGGATAACCCCAAAATTTCTCCATTTGAGTCTAGTCAAAAGCATAAACAACCAAAGGGCTACACTAGGACACTTAGGTCCTTAAGCCCTTTTTTGTGTTTTCTTTGCTAGCACTTATCTTCCATAAGCAATTTGGTCCTCCAATAGCACTTTCATACCATTCATATCCTTCTCATAACTCTCCAAATCTCTTTTGTGATTTTTTCACAATTAAGTACCTAAATGTCCAAAATCTTACAAAAAAGTCCATAGGTTGCTTGACAAACAAGCAATCCTTAAGGCTTTTCTTAGGGGCCAAGTTACCAACTTGGAACACTTTTAAGCAAGTGTTGATCATGCCTTTTACCCCCTACACTTCAATCACTATGGTGACAATTACACAATATAATGGTTTTTATCCATTATGACATACTTGTAATTCTCCCATTTTTGTGAGGTGGTGACAGTCGTCCCCCCCTTAAAAATTTTGTTCCTCCAAAATAGCCTTTAGCTTCAGGTATTCTTCCAGACACCTTTCCATAAGGTCTTTTTCAGTTTCCCAGGTTGATTCTTTTTCGGAGTGGTGTGACCACTGAACTTTAACCATAGGAATGAGTTTGTTTCTTAACATTCCGATATCCTTGGCTAAGATAGCTGTAGGCTTCTCTTCATATGTCAAGTTAGGTTCCAACTATATGTCTTCCACTAGAATAGTATGCTTTGTGTCCAACATGTTAGTGTTGTGCCTAAAAGCCAATCATGAGATGATTGTATTTTTGCACATTGAGTCATGATATTTTACTAAGGCATTAATCTAGCAATTATGTTTGTTGTTTTGTTTCTGCGTAATGTAATAAACATAATTGTAACCCTAGAATAATGATATTCTTAAATGTCCCTGGTCTAGTATTATTATGGAGCGGGTTACAATGATACATAACGACTAGCATATATGGAGACTAATATGAGATATGTAGTCTACATATGGGTATGAGTTGGAGAACTTGTTACTGGACCGACCCACCATGAGAATGCTACATGGATCGTTATATGAGCGTCATAAGTGATTCTCATAGTGATCATGGTATATGTAGTCCTTTGACCTAAGGTCATCAAGGTTCCCTACATGTGAGTCACATATTTTGATACTTCCCTTTGTTGCTCGTAACTGAGGGAACATGAAAGAGATCATTGGGTATGTCACATATCTTGTGAGGGGATTTGTATGATCAAGATGGGATTTGTCCCTCCTATGTAACGGGAGTGATATCTTCGGGTGCCTTGATAGAGTGAGACTTAGAACATGCATGGCCATGCTCGAATGAGTTAATATATGATATCAATGTCATCAGTTTAAGTTAGTCTACTTGGTAATCAAGAAACCAAAGATTCGGCTATATGAGAGTGACACATTCCATGTCTCGTGCCTATTCTTGATATCGTGGACAAAGGGACAATGGCATAGATGGGTAATGATCATAAAGGTTAGTCGAATCATCGACAATCTTGTCACTTGGGTAGCAATGATGTGTTGCTAGACACCGTTCATTGCTTATGATCATAAATATGATTTATGATCATTGCCAACGTGGTAAGAGCCTATTGGGTCGCACACATAGAGATATTTGGATTATTAGAGTGCATGGGCTAATTATTTGGGTTATGGTTTCATAATAATTTCGTGTTAATAATGGGCCCAAAAGTTGAGCCATTACTAAGCCCGAAATTAAAGCCTAATTGGATTTGGGCTTTGAAACCCATTAGGCCTAGAAGTTGAGTCTCACTATAAATTCAACTTTCAGTGAGAAATTCCTAGCTTTTTTGGCCTAGCCTCCCAAAGAGGACAGCCATACTCTTCTCTTGCAATTCCTTGGAGGACCCAAGCTAGAACTGCGAGCGCAAGAGAAACGCATCTGCCGGGACGTGGTGGAAGCGTGGTGATCCCGAGAAGCTCATGTGGATACCATAGAGAGCTTGAACACGTCAACTGGTTAGGTTTTTGTGATTCGACTCTACAGTTGGGCAAAATATCTCAACCGAATTAGGTATGAAAATTTTTAAACACCCGGTTTATCCCGTTTCACTTGGATCCTGGAGGGTTTCAGTTAAATTTTGATGTGCCTGTTCGGCTCCCGAAACCCTAAAGTGTCCAACAAACACTTCTTAAGCATACTGATGTGAAAAACATTATGAAAATTGGACATGCTTGGTGGTAGAGCTCTGTATGCTACCTTGCCAACTCTGCCCAAGATCTCATAAGGACCTATATATCTTCGAGCTAACTTGGTTCTTTTTCCAAATCTGACAGTGCCTTTGGTTGGTGCAACTTTCAGCCAAACATTGTCACCAACCTCAAATTCCAAGTGTCTTTTTCTTTTGTTCACATAGGCTATGGTCCTTTCATTGGCTACCTTTAATCTATCCTGAATTTTCTTGATTTTGGAAATAGTCTCTTCAATAATTTTGGGACCCAACTCTAGCTTGTCTAAGGCTTCCACCCAACAGTGGGGTGTCATGCACCTTCTTCCATATAATGCTTTATAAGGTGCCATGCCAATGGTGCTTTGGTAACTATTGTTATATGAGAATTCCACCAATGGCAAGTGTTGGTCCCATTCATCATTGAAATCCAACACATAGCTCCTGAGCATGTCTTCCAGTATCTGTATCACCCTTTCAGATTGCCCATCTATCTAAGAATGATAAGCAGTACTAAGGTAGATTTTGGTTCCAAGTGCTTTACGAAAAGCACTCCAAAATTGAGCTGTAAATCTTGGATCTCTATTAGATACAATGGAGTCTGGCACTCCATGTAGTCTCACTATCTCTTGGACACACATCTGGGCTAACTTCTCCAAGGAGTTTGTGAGTTTCATAGGTAAAAAGTGGGCACATTTGGTTAGCCTATCCACAATGACCCAAATTGTATCATGCCTTAATCTAGTCATAGGCAACCCAGTCAAAAAGTCCATGGTTATGTTGCCCCACTTCCTCATTGGTATAGGTAGAGTCTGTAGGGTACTAGCTAGCTTCTGGTGCTCTACCTTGACCCTCTGGCATGTGGCACATTTGGAGACATAAGTAATTATGTCCCTCCTCATATTTGGCCACCAAAAGTGAGTCTTCAAGTCTTTATACATTTTCTCACTTCCTAGATGGAAGTTCAACTTGTTTGTGTATGCTTCTTCAAGTATTTCATCCCTGACTTGTGCTACTTTAGGCACATAGATTCGGTCCTTGAAGTATAGTAATCCTTGATTATAAGCAAAGGATTCATACAAGGAACCATTTTCCTCTCCTGAAATCTTTTCACAATTCTCAGTCCACTCAAACCTTTGATCCTTCTTGGTCAGATGAGTAAGAATTGAGGCAATCACGAAAAATCTTGATACAAATCTTCTGTAGTATCCAGCTAATCCTAGGAAACTTCTGATTTCCTTTACAGTCTTTGATCTTTCCCATTCTTGCACTGCCTTAACCTTTTCAGGGACTGCCTTAAGGCCTTGAGCATCTATGAAGAAAGACACTTCTTTTATCTAGAATTCACACTTGGATAACTTGGCATATAGCTAATGATCCGACAAAGTCTTTAAGACAGTCTTCAGATGATGTTCATGTTCATTTTCATCCTTGGAATACACTAGGATGTCATCAATGAACACAATCACAAATTTGTCCAGAAATGGTCTGAACACCCTATTCATCAGTTCCATAAAAGCAGCTGGGGCATTAGTCAAACCAAATAGCATGACTGTGTTCTCATAATGCCCATATCTGGTCCTAAATACAGTCTTATAAATATCCTCTTCCTTTACTCTCAATTGGAAGTATCCAGATCTCAAATCTAGTTTGGAGAATATCTTAGCTCCCTTGAGTTGATAAAAAAGATCTTCAATCCTAGGGAGTGGATACTTGTTCTTGACAATCAGTGTATTGAGCTTCCTGTAGTCAATGCATAGTCTCAATGATCCATCCTTATTTTTCACAAAGAGAACTGGAGCTCCCCATAGTGAAACACTTGGCATTATGAACCCTTTTTCAAGAAGTTCATCAAGTTGTTTCTTGAGCTCATTCATCTCTGTGATAGGGATTCTGTAAGGAGGAATGGATATTAGACTAGCTCCTTGTTATAACTTGATTTCAAACTCAATGTCCGTTTGTGGTGGAATAGCTCATAGGTTTTTAGGAAAGACTTGTCTTATTACCTCTGCCGTAATCAGGCGCTTAACTTCAGTTTTAACGAAGGAGTTCTTATAAGCCGATAGGTTTCGTTTCTTCTGCTGAACCGGCCTTGCGTTAGGGCGTACTTTGAGACTATGGTGGATTATGCCAAGGTCGACCCCAGGAATGTCTTTCGGAGAGTAGGCAAATAGATCTTTGTTCATTAACAAGAAAGATACAAGCCTATCTTTGTCACCTTTGGCCAATTTTTTCCATAGTCGGGTGTTCCAGCCGGGGATCAGCTCTACATCTTCTGTTTCTACTTTTTCCAACTCCTCTACTCCCTCATTTGCTGTCTCTTTGCCTGTCATGACGGCTCCTCCAGTAACCGAAGTCTGTACTTGGACCTTCGCCGGGCTTTGTCTAGTCTTCGTGAAGACCCTCCTAACCTCGGATTGGTCAATGAAGATCTCTGCATCTCCTTCTTTAGTTGCAAAGGTGACTGTTAAGTACTTTACATTCGGGCGGATGTGGAGATTGCCTTGAGTTTGCCTTCTGAGGATGGCGTTGTATGATGAGGGAACATCAATGACGATGAACCTCATCATAACGGAGGCGAACAGTTCCTCCTGTCTCTGAGGTGAGGTCCCTTTCAGCATTAGGGGCAGATCGATGTATTCGAGGACGGGGAGCTCGAATGGCCCAACCCCGAAGGTGGGGGAATTGACTGTGTTGAGATTGCCTTTTGAAATGCCTAATTTAGGCAGTAGGTGTGAGAAGATGACATCGGTGTTGGCGCCGTCGTCCAAAAGTACTCTTTTGACGTCCTAACTCCCTATCCTTGCCATGACAAGGAGTGGGTAATCATGGGGGAACTTCACAGTGGACCCATCTTTGCGAGCAAGGCTGTTCGACGAGTTCCCATACTCCATGATGAAGATTGTTTGGATGATCCCTGCTGATGATGGCGGATTCTTTCAAGGACATCGATCTCGACGTCTATCGGAATCATAGTCCTCCTCGTCCCCCACTTCTTTGTTCTTCCTTTCTCCCCTTCGGAGAAGGCATTCACAAGTACCGGCGAAGTTGGCCTTGCTTTATCAGAGACTCAATGTACTTCCTCAGCTGGAAGCAGTCTTCGGTGTCATGGGCATGATCTTGGTGGAATTGGCAGAACTTTTTCATGTTCTTCTAGTTTTCTAAAGTCATGGCCTTTCGCCTTGGAACTGTAGTCCCTTGCCTTTCTAAGGCCATGAGAATGCTGGCCTTCGTGGCGTTCAGGGGAGTGAACATCATTGGCCTTTTACCCCTTTGTTTTTGGGGCCTTCCTCCAACCTCATTATGGTAACGAGGCTGGTGGCTTGGTCCTTCGGGCTGAGGGTATTCCACCTTTGGTCCCCCCATTCTAAGTTCTTCGGCCGTCATGTGCTGTTCGGCCCTTCGGTAGAACTCTTCGAGGGTGTCGGGGGGTCCTTGGAGAACTCATAAAAGAGCTGGGAGTTTCTTCGAAGTCCTCTTATCATTGCAAGGATGCAAATCTCGGGCCGAAAGTCAGGCACGCTTAGTGCTTCTCAGTTGAACCTTTCAACGTAGTCGCGAATGGTTTCCCCATTTCGCTGTGCTATGTTTAACATCTGCACTGGCATCTTGGCCGTTGGCCTACTGTTAATGAACTGTTGGGTGAAGGCAGTAGACAGCTCCTGGAAACTCAGCAAGGTTCCGTGGGCAGGGAGTTATACCATGCCGTTGTTGGACCAGAGAAGGTAACCTTGAAGTATTTGCATAGGGTAGTGTCATCTATGCCGTGGAGCACCATGCTTCGCTTGTACTTTTTCAGGTGTGCCTGGGGGCCACTACGCTCGTCATAGGTTTCCAAGCGTGGCACCCTAAAGTCGCTAGGCATGGGCGCCTCCACCACTTCCCGTACAAAGGGTGACTCTTCTTCGGTATAAGCGTCAGATAATCTTGACCAGACCGATTTTTGGGAGATCTGCCTCTCAACATTTTCCAGTCTTCCAAGGATCTTCTCCATGAGGGTAGCTGTGTTAGCTTCCCCTTGCTGCCTGGTGGTCGCCGGCAATGGCGAACTTCTTCTCCTTCTCAAAGAGTAACTTCGGCGGCGAGGAGACTAGGACCTTCGGTATGGGGATGAACTCTGCCGATAGGAGGTCCTAGTTTCTTTTTGGGCCCTTACTTTGGTGGGTCGTGCCCTAGGGGGCACGTCCTTTGTCGAAGATGTGTCATGAGAGCCCTCACTCCTGGAACTCTGGTGGGTGGACCGCGGGCTTTTCTGCTGGTGCATTGCCAAAGGGCAGGCCCTTCGGACCGAAGGAGGCTACGGCCACCTCTGATCAAGTTGCTGAGTCATTTCAGCGACAATGGAGCACTGGAAGTCTCGTAAGAAGCCTAATGTCACTGTTAGAGGGCGGTCATCCTCCGGTGTATAAGTCTCTGCAATGGGCTGCTCGATTGCCGGCTGAGCCTCCGGCGCAGAAGGGGACTTCCGGAGCCCTTTATCTTTGGAACGCTGAGTCTCTATGATGGCGACCTAGGAAAGGATTCCCACAGACAGCGCCAAATGGAGCCCACTGGCATCTTTGCTGTATGACATGGTGAGCCTGGAGTAGAAACTTCTGGTGAAGGAACGCCTGTATGAGGGGCCTTGCTGGGAGAGACTGCCTGAAATACTCAAAAAACAAGGGTTAGGAGGTCCCCAGAATGTTTTTTCGGGAGAGGAGCCTCCGACGCCCAAGTCAGAATTTAGTGGGATGAAGAATGGCAAGAATGGGAGGTATCTCTTTCCTTTTTTGAGTCCACCCCTTATTGAGTTCGTTTCCCTAGTATTTATAAGAGGATATAAGGGGAAGTCTGCCTGCCATAACCCGCTCAGATCATGACATGTGTTCGGTTGGATGTAGTCCATACCTTTGGGAGTGGGGGCCTTTAACCGACCACAGGCCGTATGGTCAGAAGCCTAGGTGGTACTAGCGTGGCGTGTCAGAGCGTGTCTGAGGGCAGCATGTTGGGGACTGTACGAGGGCGGCGTGTCAGAGGCTCCTTAGCCATTTTTTCGTATGTCCACGTGGCCTTTTCGAGGGACTGAACTCCTTTGGAGTACAAAGCTCATTCGGGGAGGTGAACTCCTTTGGAAGGAGGTCCCTTATTTGTACGAGGCACCTTTGGTTGGGCTCTCCCGAGGTCAGGCTCGGGTACCTGATGGCACTTCTTGAGCGTGCTCCGAGGGTGGCCCAAAAAGTATCTGAAGGTGGTTTTGGGCACGTGAGGTCGGCACGAGGTCATCCTCAGGAAAGGTGGTGACCCTTTCTGACTGAAGTTGGTCCCATGGGTTTCTTGAAGGTAGTGCCTATCCGGCTTGTCCGAGGGTGCTGAGGCCCTCTCTTTGCCGGGGTTTTGTCATGTCTGTTTTG
The DNA here is from genome assembly GCA_005392925.1 of Aquilaria sinensis. NCBI lineage: Eukaryota > Viridiplantae > Streptophyta > Magnoliopsida > Malvales > Thymelaeaceae > Aquilaria > Aquilaria sinensis. The sequence continues at coordinate 55,497 of SMDT01000444.1, forward strand.
ATCGGAGGTGGTGCGCTGGCCAAGGGTGGTGTGCACATGTGAAGTCCTTCAAGGGGCGATAGCCCTTCAGCTATCATATTTCATTATAGGTATTCTGTCCACTTCCCAATCACAGTGTAATTCATTCAATGCATAACAATAACCATGCTCAGAAATCACATGTATCTCATCTAGTGCATTTGGGCCCATGCCATGCATTTCATACACTTATTCCTTAGAATTCACTAATACATGCAGTTCACCATCGGAAAATGTGATTTCTATCTTAGCATAATCAATTCTTATGTTATGCATAGCAAGCTAATTCATGTACCTCTTAGTGCTCTTCCCTACTGTGATGTTTCTGGCCTTTCCACTTGGAACACTTTGCCAACTTTTTGCACTAGAGGCCTTTTCATTGGAGAAACTAGTCTCTAATGTCCCTCGTTCGGTGCTTACCCTCTAGGTCGTGCCCCAATATGCCTTACTAGAACTTGGTGTTTTGGCCACTTTTGAGCCTGTGGGTAGTCTTCAATCAAATGATCCATGGATCCATATCTTAGACATGCTTGGGTGTCAAAATAGAAAGGTTTCTTTCCATGAAACTTCTTGCATTTAGGGCACCTTAGGCAAGGGGACTTCTTGGAAATTCCCTTGTCATGTGGTGGCTTTCTCTGCATAGCTCCTGGCTGGCTACTTTTCTCTGGTCCATAGGGAAAGTACCTTAACCTTGCCCTCACCACCAGAAGGGGAATTTTTGGCAATTCCTTTGTCATGTGGTGGCTTTCTCTACTTAGCTCCTGGCTGGCTACTTTTCCCTGGTCCACAGGGAAATTACCTAGTCTCATACTCCTTTTGCTCTACTAGTAGAGCTTTCTGCACTGCTTCATAGTATGTCACTGCTCTAAAAGGTCTTATAGCCTTTCTGATGTCTGACCTTAGGGCTTTGACAAATCTTTTGGCCTTTAACTCCTCCAGTCCATGATACTAAGGAGCATACCTCACCAACTGATTGAATTTGTGCTCATACTCTAAGACACTGAGGTTGTCCTGCCTTAAAGCATCAAATTCAGCTTGCTTCATATCCTTGATCGCATCACTGATGTACTGCTCTTGAAACAGTTGAGTGAACTCCGGCCAGCTCATCTCAATATCTCTTCCTAGTCTTTTGCTCTTCTGGACAACATACCTATCTCTGGTGTTCCTCTACAATATCTCTACACTGCCTACCAGATTGTAGTTAGCTAGTGACACTCTCTTGGTGGAGCTGAGTGGCATCCTCTCAAACATTTTTTCAATGAAGATTAACCACTCCTTAGCTCTCTCTGGCCCAGCTCTTCCATCAAACTATGGAGGTGTTAGGCCTTGGAACCTCTCCAACAATCTGATTTCATCTAGGCCTTCTAGATCCTTTGACGTATGTCTCCCAGATCTGTGAGAGCCCTCTGTATGGTGATGCTCTCAATGATCTCTATGTCTTGCCTTACCTTTTATCTCAAGATCTTCCTCAATCTCATTCCTAGTAGAGGAATGGTCATAGACTGAGGGATTGGTCCTGGACACCTGACCAATCTCAAATCTTACTCTTCTGCCTCTCAGATTTTTCCTATCCTCATCTTCCTCCTCAATGGTCTCATCATTTGTGTCTTCTATTGTTACCCACTCCGGGGTAGTCCAGTTATGGTGCCAAAACTGTGCATTTAAACTCCCAGGATTGGTGTGTCCTATAAGTCACCAGAATAACACCCCTAGTGTGCATACCCAAGTGACCCTCTTGAGCATTATGCAAATACATGCATATTGGTCTAACCATAACACACATATTTACATTTATGCACACTATGGCAGCTAAGAAGGAAAACACAAGCACAAGTCATTGTTTTGGCTTCCACACATTAGGCAATCTTGTTAAGTTCTAGTGACCAGCCTCTACACCTGTAACTTCCATGAATAAACTGTATCATTATAGCCATGACCCCCAATTTTCTTTGCTCCATTATCAAGTAAAGACTTAGAGGAAACCAAGGAATTTTGTTTTACATCAATAGCCCACCTATGGACCAAGTTATGGATTTGTTAAGTTGGTTACAAAATTCTGACCAAATGAACAGTAACTTAGCCAACTTTACAACATCATATCTTTGGCTACAAGGATCCAAATTCAGAAATTCCAAATTCTACACAGGGAGATATAGAACTTTAAGTGCAGAGTCAAAATTCTGGTCACTTTATGAACATTTTGCCTATACAAAATTTCATAAGTGTGCAAACACTTCATTCACAAGGGGAAATCCCTTCAAGGCTATGCCATATATGTCCATTACACATAGGAAATACATTCCCTTTCATTTAAGAACTTTATGTTGCCAAAACAGAATTTACAAGTAAACAACCCATCATTCATACTTAGGCAGCTTTGCACCACATCACTTACATAGCCAAAACATTACTCAAATGTTCACATACTTGTCTCATTTTTCATACAATACATGTACATACATACATGCACTACACAATGGTCTTAACTCAGCTAAATATGCACCCTAAGTTACAAGAGTGCCTGAAATGAAATGGACTCCAGAAACAGGATGCTGGACAGCTGCTGCACAACAGACTAAGTACAACAATTTAAAATACCAAATGTGCTCCTAAAATCAGCAAACATTCCAGATCACAACTAGAAATATGGAAGTTCATGTACCTAAAATTTCAGATTAAAACTCAAACTACAAAGGTTAGTTTGATGGTGATCTTTCAGCTGGACCTGAAATGATAGAATTGAGAGGAGTAAGTTTCATTGAGAAACTTAGTAAGGGTAACACTTGGTTTCTTAAGGTAATGTGATCCTCATTAAAACCTGAATCCAAAGACACTAAAATAAAAAAACCACAATGCATATATACAAGGTATAGCAACCAAATGCAGCATCCATTCACAACAAACAAACACATGAAACGTAGCAACAACGATAACCATAGGTTAGTCTGTAAAACATGCAATAAACTTAAATAAATCACTATGGTAGCCTTCCTCAAGCTAATGCTTGGCCTTCGCAAGATTTTAACAGTAGTTAGTACTAACTTTGGGCTCTAGAAACCCTCACTTTACTGCCATCTTTGTGTACTTCACACTAGGTCACAAAACCTTCAATAAGTGCACTTCCCTCACTAAGCTTGGTTCATCAAGCTCATGTTTCTCTTCCAAGCTGAGCCCTAGATCCATGGATGTTTGAAAATTGCAGAAAATAGTCCATGAGAGCAAGAGAACCCTTACCTTGAGTGTATGCTGAAATAGGACCTTGATCTTAGGTGCACCCAAGTCTTAGCACCACATAGCTTCCAATTGCCCTTTCTTGCTTTCTTTTGCCTTTAATTTTAATCTTCGAGGTATGGTGGCTATGGAAGAAGTGTGGGGGTGGAGATGCTGCATTTTTTCTACTGGAAGAGACCAAATGTGGGAGATAAAGACAAAGATAACCACTTATAAAGACTTTAGTGCACAAAACACACTTAATAGCCTTAATTAAGCTTTATGTCATTTTCCTTGCTACAAGACCATGGTTTCTTAGTCTTAATTTCTTGGCCAACATTTGACTTTCTTGCCATGCTTTGGCCAGCCATCCCTTGAGTGGGATAAGTGATTTGGCCACTTAAATGGCCTTAAATGAGCTTAAGGGCACAAAATACACTTAACAAGCTTAACCTTGCTTTATGTCATTTTCCTTCTCATTAATTATGGTCTCTTTGTCTTAAACTCATTGGTACACATGTGCCCACCATTGTTGACTAATTATCAAGCCTTGGATGCCTTCCCCATGGTGGGAAAACGCCAAATTGCTCCATTTGACTTAAGTGAAAAACATACACATCATAAGGCTTACACTAGGACACTTAGGTCCTTTATGCCTTTGTGTGTTTTTTTTTGTCTTTAGTTGTTTTTCATGAGCAATTTGGTCCTCCAATTACACTTTCATACCATTCATATCCTTCTCATAACTCTCCAAATCTCTTTCTTGAGAGTTTTACAATTGAGTACCCGAGTTTCTAAAATCTTACAAAAAAGTTCATAGGTTGCTTGAAAAACAAGCAATCCTTAAGGCTTTTCTTGAGGGCCAAGTTACCAACTTGGAACACTTTTAAGGAGGTGTTGATCATGCCTTTTACCCCCCACACTTCAATCACTATGGTGAGAATTACACAATATAATGGTTTTTAGCTATTATGACACACTTGTAATTCTCCCATTTTTGTGTGGTGGTAACATCTATGCTTCCAGAAGAAACATATTTAGATGTGTTCCTAGTATCCTCTTCTAGTTGTTGTTGTGCATCCTGAACTGGTTCTGTTGGAGCTACTTGGACTACTTGCTGTTGTGCTTGAATCAGCCATACTAAGTTTTCATTGATTAGAGCTAAGTTCCTTTGTAGCTCTAACCAAACCTATGGCACTTCAGGGTTTAGTTTCCCCTGATGGCCCTGAATCCCTTTATTCTGTCCATTTCTTTGTTGGCCAGATTCAGTAGGAGGCCTTTGGGGTGCTTCCCTTGTCCTTGTGCCAACCATTTTTACTTTCTGATTTGATGATTCATCATAGATCACATATAAAGATCATAGGTATTTCAATGCTACTTAACACTAGCAGCTGACCACATTGAGTTCATGTATGTAGCTAGGATGATGCACACTAGCTATATGCTATGTACAAGTACAAACCATGCTCTAATACCAACATCTATTACCCACTCCAAGGTAGTCCAGTTATGGTGCCAAAATTGTGCATTTAAAATTGTCAGGATTGGTATGTTCTGTAGGCCATCAAAACAATACCCTTACTGTGCATACCCAAGTGGCCCCCATGGGCACTATGTAAATGCATGCATATTGGTCCAACCATTACACACTTATTCACATTTTATGCACACCATGGCAAAAAGGTAGGAAAACACAATAATAAGTCTTAATCTTGGCAACCACACATTACACAATCTTATTAAGTGTAAGTGACCAGCTACTGCACTTGAAACTTATTCCAAACAAATGTATTAATTTAGCCATGTAACCCCCTATTTTCCTTGCTTTATTTTCAAGTAGAGTCCTTAAGAAAATGAAGGAATTTCGTTTTACATCAATAGCCCACCTATAGACCAAGTTATGGATTTTTCAAGTTGGTTACAAAATTCTGATCAAATGAATAGTAACATAGCCAACTATTCAATGTCATATATTTGGCTACAGAGCTGTAAATTTAGAAATTCTAAATCCTAGTTCAACCTATAGATGTGCTCTATGACACGGCCCTCCTTGGCCCCTGCCCAGGTGTTACCACCCCACAAAATGGGAGAATTACAAGTGTGTCATAATGGCTAAAAACCATTATATTGTGTAATTCTCACCATAGTGATTGTAGTGTGGGGGGTAAAAGGTATGATCAACACCTCCTTAAAAGTGTTCCAAGTTGGTAACTTGGTCCCCAAGAAAAGCCTTAAGGATTGCTTGTTTGTCAAGCAACCTATGGACTTTTTTGTAAGATTTTGGAAATTCGGGTACTCAATTGCAAAACTTTCACAAAAGAGATTTGGAGAGTTATGGGAAGGATATGAATGGTATGAAAGTGCTATTGGAGGACCAAATTGCTTATGGAAGACAACTAAGGACAAAGAAAACACAAAAAGGCATAAAGGACCTAAGTGTTCTAATGTAGGCCTTAAGATGTGTATGTCTATGACTTAAGTCAAATGGAAGTTTTGTTGGGTTATCCCACATAAGGAGGGCTGCTAAAGAAAGATAAGGATGGTCAAATGTGGGCCAAGAGATTAAGACTAAGAAACCATAGTCTTGTAGCAAGGAAAATGACATAAGACAAGGTTAAGACTACTTAAGTGTGTTTAGTGTACTTTTGACTATTTAAGTAGTCAAGACCACCTTTGCTCTCTAAATTTCGGCCTCCACCAGAAAAAAGAAAGCCAGCCCTCTCCTCCACACTTCCTCCATAGCCACCATACCTTCAAACTCAAAACTACTTGCAATTGAAGTCAAGGAAGCACAATTGGAAGCTATTTGGTGCTATTGCTTGAGTGCACCTAGGATCAAGCTCCAATTTCAGCATACCCATCAAGGTAAGGGTTCTCTTGCTCTCATGGGTTGTTTTCTGTATTTTCAAACATCCATGGAGCTAGGGCTAAGCTTGGAAGAGAGCCATGTGCTTGATGAACCAAGCTTAGTGAGGGGAGTGCACTTATTGAAGGTTTTGTGACCTAGTGTGAAGTGCACAGTGATGGCAGCGAATTTCTGGGTTTCTAGAGCCCAAAAGTTAGTACTAACTACTGTTAAAATCCTCCTAAGACCAAGCATTAGCTTGAGGAGGGCTGCCATAGTGATTTATTTAAGTTTATTGCATGTTTTATGGACTAACCTATGGTATATGTTGCTGCCACATTTCATGTGTTTGTTGTTTGTGTTTGGCTGCTGCATTTGGTTGCTATATCTTGTATATATGCATTGTGGTTTTTTTGTTTTAGTGTCTTTGGATGCAGGTTTTAATGATGGTTACATTGCCTATTGAATCCAAGTGCTACCCTTACTAAGTTTCTCAATGAAACTTACTCCCCTCAATTCTGTCATTTCAGGTCCAGCTGAAAGATCACCTTCAAACTAACCTTTGTGGTTTGAGTTTTGATCTGAAATTTCAGGTACATGAACTTCCATATGTATAGTTATGATCTGGAAATTTTGGTGATTTTAGGAGCACATTTGGTATTTTTAATGGTGGTACTTATTGTGTTGTGCAGCAGCTGTCCAGCATCCTGTTTTTGGAGTCCATTGTGTCTCAGGACCTCCTGTAACCTAGGGTGCGTATTTAGCTGAGTTAAGACCATATTGTAGTGCATGTATGCATGTACATGTAGTGTATGTAAAATGAGACAAGTATGTGAACATTTGAGTAATGTTTTGGCTATGTAAGTGATGTGGTGCAAAGCTGCCTAAGTGTGAATGATAGGCTGCTTACTTGTAAATTCTGTTTTGGCCACATAAAGTTGTTAAAAGAAAGAGAATGTAATTCCTATGTGTAATGGACATATATGGGATAGCCTTGGAGGGCTTTCCCCTTGTGAATGAAGTGTTTGCATGGTTTGGAAAAATTGTATGGGCAAAATGGTCCAAAAGTTGCCAGAATTTCGACCATGTACCTAAAGTTTAATATCTCCCTGTGTAGAATGAATCTTGGTATGAAATTTTGACCACACCTAGAAAACATCTAGAGGTTGAACTGGAATTTGGAATTTCTGGATTTGGATCCTTGTAGCCAAAGATATGACGTTGCAAAATTGGCTGAGTTACTGTTCATTTGGTCAGAATTTTGTAACCAACTTCAAAAATCCATAACTTGGTCCATGGGTGGGCTATTGGTGTAAAAAAAAATTCCTTGGTTTGCTGTAAGTCTCTACTTCATAATGGAGCAAAGAAAACATGGGGGTATGAGGCTAGAATGATACAGTTTATTAGTGGAAGTTACAGGCGCAGTGGCTGATCACTAGAATTTAACAAGATTGCCTAATGTGTGGAAGCCAAAACTAAGACTTGTGCTAGTGTTTTCCTTCTTTGCTGCCATGGTGTGCATGAAATGTGAATATGTGTGTGATGGTTGGACCAATAGGCATGTATTTACATAGTGCTCAAGAGGGTCACTTGAGTATGCACACTAAGGGTAGTGTTCTGATGGCAATACAGAACATTACCAATACCTGGGAGTGGGTAAAATGCATTTTTTGAGCTTTTGAGCACCATAATTCTTCTGGAGCCTCGCACATCCCTGGATCGTGGAGTGGAACACCAGGGACCTTTTCTGGGTTGGCAGCCTATGAGAGCTGGTCTACACGGTGAATCCTGTTGCAATTGGCTAGCTGTATATGTGTGCGGATTAAAACTTCATGATACTAGTTGATTAACCTAGAATATGCAGGATGCATGCTCTTCATGCTTTGACTTGGATTAACAAAACCCATAAAACATTAACTTGGCCAAGAGATTTCCATAGAAAATAAGTTCAAACAGCCAAAGCATACAAAATCAACATTTATGTGAGTTTACTACACATAACAACTGTGTGCGAGCATTCATACATAAAGTAGACTAATGCCCTCACCCAAGAGCAACCCTAGAGTCTAGGACTCCTCAAAACATAGACCATGGAGGCAACTAAGAGTACTATATATACAAGCCTCAACTGAGATCTTCTTGAACTAACTCCCACCTTGGATGCAAGTCCCAGTGGCGAGTCTCAAAAGTCCTTGTCCAAGTGCTAATAGGCTCTGCAGCCAAAGGAAGACTCTAGTTAGTACTGTTACTTGACCAACAAGTTACCTATGTAGACTAGAATCATAGGGATTCTCAAGTACAATACCTGTACAAAAGCTACTACCGCGATAACCCTCAGCGGTTACCCGGCCCAACAACTTCAGAATCTGCACAACATAACTAGGGAGTGAGAACATAAACATTCTCAGTAAGGGTCTTCATTGTACCTGCAAGAAAATTACTAAGGACTCCACATATGATAACATATGTAACCTGTTGTGAGCTCATACAGCTTGAGGGTCTAAAATATATGCATATATAACTAGGTCCCTTGAGACCTCTCCTCATCCTGGTCCTTGAACTACAAGGCATTGCCTTGTCCTCTAGCAAGCATAGCTTGCCAACCTAACTAGTGATAAATCACTAGTTGAACCTCTCCCTTATTATGTTATACAGGGGAATTATGGTAGGACTATTGTAGACTAGGCCATAAAGACCTTGTAGACTAGGTGCACTAAGGTTTCACCTTGCAACCTCATGGCTACTGGCACGGCTAGGTCGCCAAGGGTTCTAAACCTTTCACCCAAGCTAGTGATGCCTAGTTGTGATCTCTTGTAAACTAGTTTTCTTGCTTATGGCACAAGTAACCATAAAACCTTACAAAACTCAAGAAAACTCCTAGGTCTTGGAGGACTTTCAGAAGTCTCGGAGTACCCCCGGAATGCTTAGACCCCAAGGTACCCTAAGCTTAGGTCTCCCCTTGACCCTCCTAACAAAACTTGGAAAATTCTGCCAACTTGCCTATGGTGACGCATCGCAAACTGTGGCGATGCGTTGCCACAGTTGGTAATGTTCTGCCAACTTTCTCCTGTTTTGGCGACGCGTCGCCACAGTTGGTGACATTCTACTGACTCTTTCTAGGATTGGCGACGCACCGTGGACTGGAGCATGAAATTGGCGACGCGTTGCCAATCTGCGTTTCTGCAGAATTCTCACGCATTTTGCTGCTATGAACTTTGGACACCTCCCAAACATATCAAACATGCTTGGAATGCCTCCAAACTTCACATACACGTAAAACATGCTGCATAGATCACAACCAACTATCACAAGCCAATCTATGATGCCTTATAACATCATTCCAATCCTCACAAACCTCATAGTCCACCACAATTCAACCATATCCTCTAACTAATGCTATTGCTAGAATCACTCAATTTCTTCAAGCAAACTCATGCCAATAGCATTAATTGAACTTCAAAACATAACTCCCTTACCTCAACTCCAAGTAACAAGCAAGAATCAAACTCTTTTCCAATCCACTAAGCTCACCAAAGTACCACCTAAGTTCCAAGCAAAACATAGGCACCAAGCATCAAATTCTTGTTTCCTAACCAAAACCCAAGCTCCTAACCAACCAATAAACATGAATTCAATCAAGAACACATTGGTTACCTCGTACTAAAAATAGGGGATGGGAGAACACATGCCTCCAAGCTCCAAAACCATGGTTTAACACTTGAAATGGGCTCCCAATGGTCTATATACCTTTGATGGCTTCTCTTTGCACCAAGAAACTTGGATTTCAAGGTCAATTGGAAGGCAAAATGAGGGTGGGAAGGATGAACTCGAAATTGTGGCAGCCATCCCTCACTTTCCCTTCTTATAACCCTTGCTTAACACAAAAGCCACAAAAGTATTAGACTTAATACACTTAAGCCCCCATCTTTTGGTAACTTAGTTATTCTTGAATAATTCTTGTTTATTTCTTCAAGTTTGGGTTAAGGTTGAAAGTTAAGTTATAAAACTTCATTTTAACCACTCAGGACCAAGCCTGGCTATTCAGGATGCAAAATTACCATTTTGCCCCTGAACCTCATTTAGTGCCTTAACTTCCCCGGAACTCAGTGAACTTTGATAAACTTTCCTATTCTTGCTATGTAAACTTGAATTAAGGTTCCAAACTTAATTTAAAACACTTTACCTTCCTCAAGTATGCTTCCCACTAGTAGGGCCATAACATTCTCCCCTCATTCTAGAATTTGGTCCCCCAAATTCCGCTGCAACTCGGGAAAAACACTAGGATATCTTTTCAGTATATCCTGCTCCGTTTCCCAGGTAGCTTCCTCTTCACTATGGTTAGACCAAAGGATCTTAACCATTGGAATCCACTTAGTTCAAAGTTTCTTGACTTGCCTATCAAGTATTTGAATGGGCTTCTCTTCGTAGGTCAAGTCTTCCTGAATAGGTACCACTGAAGCATTAACTACCTGTCCTGGATCCACTGTGCATTTTCAGAGTAGACTAACGTGAAACACGTTATGCACTTGGGATAGGTTAGGTGGTAACGCCAATCGATAAGCAACTTTCCCTATCTTTTCCAATACTTCATAGGGTCCAATGTACCTAGGGGCTAACTTTCCCCTCTGCCCAAAATGACTAACTCCTTTCATGGGCGACACTTTAAGAAGTACTTTGTCCCCAACTTCAAAACTCAAGTCTCTTCTCCTTAAGTTTGCATACTTAGTTTGCCGGTCATTGGCTGCCTTAATCTGTTTCTGGATTAACTTGATCTTAGTTGTGGTATCAGCTATGATTTCAGGTCCAATAACTACTCTATCTGCAGGGTCTGCCCAACAATGGGGCGTCACACAACGCCTTCCATACAAAGCCTCGTATGGTGCCATACCAATAACAGTTTGATGACTGTTATTATAAGCAAACTCAATGAATGGTAAATGCTGATCCCAATCACCTCTGAAATCAATGGCACATATACGAAACATATCCTCCAAAGTTTGAATTACTCTCTCAGATTGCCCATCAGTTTGAGGATGAAAAGCAGTACTGAGACTAACCTTACTCCCTAATGCTTCTTGGAAAGCATTCCAAAATTGTGACATAAACCGAGGATCTCTATCAGATATAATCTGATCTGGTATACCATGGAGTCTCACAATTTCTTTGAGATACAACTGAGCCAACTTCTCCAATGTATAAGTGATCTTGATAGGTATAAAGTGTGCCGACTTCGTCAACCGATCAACCACTACCCATATAGCATCATGCTGACTCCGGGTATTTGGCAATCCTACCAGAAAATCCATAGTAACGGATCCCCATTTCCTCACTGGAAGAGGTAAACTCTGAAGTGTACCTGCTGGTTTCTGATGTTCAGCTTTAACCATTTGGCATGTTAGAAACTTTGCCACATGTCCTGTTACATCTCTTTTCAGTCCTGGCCACCAGAAATGCATCTTCAGATCATGATACATCTTACTAACACCAGGGTGAATATTCAAAGTACTACTATGTGCCTCCTGTAGGACTTGCTGCCTAAGTCCTTCCACATTCGGTACATAGAGACGATCTCCATAGTGTAGTATTCCATCCTTGTATCGGAATTCCTTCCTCACAGTACCAAGTTTCACTTCTCCTGAAATTTTCTTCAACAATGGATTTTTCATCTGAGCTTCCTTAACTCTGGCTAACCAAGCTTATTGTATTTCCAGAATGCAGACTAGGGATTTCTCTTGGTTTTGCCAAAACTCATGCAACACTAAGAAACAATCCCTCAACACTCCTTCAGAGGAATTCATAGTCTGATCCTTAGATAGGATTACTCCTGTGTACTTTTGAGTTAATGCATCTGCCACAACATTTCCCTTTCCAGCATAGTACTCAATTGAACAATCATAATCTTTTATGTATTCAATCCATCAACGTTGCCTCATGTTCAGATCTTTTTGTGTAAACAAATACTTCAAACTCTTATGATCAGTGAAGATCCTGAATGACCTTCCCATCAAGTAATGTCTCCACAGCTTAAGTGCAAAAATTACTGCTGCTAGCTCAAGATCGTGAACAGGATAGTTCAATTCATTAGGTCTCAACTGTCTTGAACCATAGGCTATTACCTGACTGTCCTACATCAACACACACCCTAGACCAGAACCTGATGCATCAGTATATACTATAAATGCTTTGTTTGGATCTGGTAGAATAAGTATAGGTGCATTAGTTAATCTTTTCTTCAACTCCATATAAGCTTCTTCACACTTCGGTGTCCATTCAAACTTCTGAGTTTTCTTGGTCAAGGCCATTAACGGTGTAGCTATCACAGAGAATTTCTCTATGAATCGCCTGTAGTAGCCTGCCAAGCCCAAGAAACTCCTCACTTTTGTAACTGTAGTTGGTTTCTTCCACTCAACTACCGCCTGAACTTTTTCAGGATCAACTGATAGACCTTGAGCACTGATGATGTGCCCCAAAAACTGAATCCTTTCAGACCAAAACTCACACTTAGACAACTTTGCATAGTACTGATTATCCTTCAGCACTTGCAAAACTGTCCTAAGGTGTCTTTCATGTTCTGATGAAGACTGTGAATATACCAAAATGTCATCGATGAATACTTCAACAAACTGATCCAAAAATGGTTTAAAGATCCGATTCATAGCTTCCATGAATACTGCTGGAGCATTCGTTACACCGAAAGGCATAACTGTATATTCATAGTGTCCATACCTTGTCCTAAAGGCAGTTTTTGGGATATCTTCCTCCTTAACTCTAATCTGAAAGTATCCAGACTGGAGGTCAATCCTAGAAAACACTTTTGCTCCTCTGAGTCTATCAAATAGATCATCAATTCTAGGAAGCGGATATTTATTCTTGATTGTTACTGCATTCAACTTTCTATAGTCGATGCACAATCTAAAAGTTCCATCTTTTTTCTTCACAAACAACACCGGGGCTCCCCACGGTGATACACTAGGCCTTATAAATCCTTTCTCTAGCAGTTCTACTAACTGCTTTTTTAACTCATCCATCTCAGAAGCTAACATCCTATAAGTTGGTATTGAAATAGGTTCAACCCCAGGCTGAAGATGGATTGCAACCTCAGTGTCCCTCTTAGGTGGTAACCCAAGCAATTCTACTAGAAACACTTCAGGAAACTGATTGGCTATAGGAATCTTCCCAAGTTCCTCCTCTATGGCCACCCCATTCAATGAATAATACTCTTCTTCCCCAACTATGGGGATTTTTCCAAACCATGCAAACACTTCATTCACAAGGGGAAAGCCCTCTAAGGCTATCCCATATATGTCCATTACACATATGAATTAAATTCCCTTTCTTTTAACAACTTTATGTGGTCAAAACAGAATTTACAAGTAAGCAGCCCATCATTCACATTTAGGCAGCTTTGCACCACATCACTTACATTGCCAAAACATTACTCAAATGTTCTCATACTTGTCTCATTTTACATACACTACATGTACATGCATACATGCACTACAATATGGTCTTAAATCAGCTAAATACGCACCCTATGTTACAGGAGGTCCTGAGACACAATGGACTCCAAAAACAGGATGGTGGACAGCTTCTGCACAACACAGTAAGTACCACCATTAAAAATACCAAATGTGCTCCTAAAATCACCAAACATTCCAGATCACAACTAGACAAATGGAAGTTCATGTACCTGAAATTTCAGATCAAAAATCAAACCACAAAGGTTAGTTTGAAGGTGATCTTTCAGCTGGAGCTGAAATGACAGAATTGAGGGGAGTAAGTTTCATTGAGAAACTTAGTAAGGGTAACACTTTGTTTCTTAAGATAATGTGATCCTCATTAAAACCTGCATCCAAAGACACTAAAACAAAAAAACCACAATGCATATATACAAGATATAGCAACCAAATGCAGCAGCCAAACACAAACAACAAACACATGAAATGTGGCAGCAACATATACCATAGGTTAGTCCATAAAACGTGCAATAAACTTAAATAAATCACTATGGTAGCCCTCCTCAAGCTAATGATTGGTCTTAGGAGGATTTTAACAGTAGTTAGTACTAACTTTGGGCTCTAGAAACCCTTCTTTCTTGCTGCCATCTTTAGCATGGTAACACTAAGGCCGAAACCTTGCCATGCTTCTTTCCTCTTAACCCATACTTGGTTCCTAGAGCTTTTTTTTTGCTCTCTTCCAAGCATGGTCTTAGCTTCATGGATGTTTGGAAATACAGTAAACAATCCAGGAAACTTTAAAAAACTCTTATTTCACTGGCATCTTCGTGCACTTCACACTAGGACAAAACCTTCAATAAGTGCACTCCCCTCACTAAGCTTGGTTCATCAAGCTCATGGCTCTCTTCCAAGCTTAGCCCTAGATCCATGGATGTTTGAAAATACAGAAAAAAATCCATGAGAGCAAGAGAACCCTTACCTTGAGTGTATGCTGAAATTGGAGCTTGATCCTAGGTGCACCCAAGTCTTAGCACCACATAGCTTCCAATTGCCCTTTCTTGCTTTCTTTTGCCTTCAATTTTAATCTTGGAGGTATGGTGGCTATGGAAGAAGTGTGGGGGTGGAGATGCTGCATTTTTTTCTACTGGAAGAGACCAAATGTGGGAGATAAAGACAAAGATAACCACTTATAAAGACTTTAGTGCACAAAACACACTTAATAGCCTTAATTAAGCTTTATGTCATTTTCCTTGCTACAAGACCATGGCTTCTTAGTCTTAATTTCTTGGCCCATATTTGACTTTCTTGCCATGCTTTGGCCAGCCATCCCTTGAGTGGGATAAGTGATTTGGCCACTTAAATGGCCTTAAATGAGCTTAATGGCACAAAAGACACTTAACAAGCTTAACCTTACTTTATGTCATTTTCCTTCTCATTAATTATGGTCTCTTTATCTTAAACTCAGTGGTACACATGTGCCACCATTGTTGACTAATTATCAAGCCTTGGCTGCCTCCCCCATGGTGGGAAAACTCCAAATTGCTCCATTTGACTTAAGTCAAAAAATGTACACATCATAAGGCTTACACTTGGACACTTAGGTCCTTTCTACCTTTTTGTGTTTTCTTTGTCTTTAGTTGTCCTTGTTAGGGTTGTGATCCTGATCCAATAGTGTTGTGACCAAAAGCCAATCATGAGATGATTGTATCTTTTGCACTGAGTCATGATATTTTATTAAACGGCATTAATCTAGCAATTATGTTTGTTGTTTTGTTCCTAGCGTAACTTAACAAACATAATTGTAACCCTAGAATAATGATATTCTTAAACAATCCCTGGTCTAGTATTATTGTGGAGCGGGTTGCAATATAAATAACGACTAGCATATGTGGAGACGAATATGAGATATGTAGTCTACATATGGTTACAAGTTGGAGAACTTGTGTACTGGATTCGGTACCCACCATGAGAACACTTACATGGATCGTTATGATGAGTGTCATAAGTTGATTCTCATAGTGATCATGGTATATGTAGTCCTTCGACCTAAGATCATCAAGGTTCCCTACATGTGAGTCACATACTTTGATACTTTCCTTTGTTGCTCGTAACTGAGTGAACATAAAGGTGGTCATTGGGTATGTCACATATCATGCGGAGGGATTTGTATGATCAAGATGGAACAATTTGTCCCTCCTATGTAACGGGAGTGATATCTTCAGGCCCCTTGATAGAGTGAGACTTAGAAAAATGTATGGCCATGTTCGGATGAGTTGATATGCGATATCATTGTCATCAGTTTAAGTTAGTCTACTCGGTAATCAAGAAACCAAAGATTGGGCTATACGAGAGTGACACATTCCATGTCTCGTGCTTAGTCTTGATATCTTGGACAAAGGGACAATGGCATATAATATCGGTGATGATCATAAAGGTTTAGTCGAATCACCGACAATCATTGCGTCACTTGGGTAGCAATGATGTTGTTGCTAGACAGCACTCATTGCTTATGATCATAAATGTGATTTATGATCATTGCCAACGTGATAAGAGCCTATTGGGTTGCACACATAGAGCAATTTGGATCATTAGAGTGCATGGGCTAATTATTTGGGTTATGGTTTCACTTTAATTTCGTATTAATAATGGGCCCAAAAGTTGAGCCATTAGTAAGCCCGAAATTAAATCCTAATTGGATTAGGGCTTTGAAACCTATTAGCCCTGGAAGTTGAGTCTCACTATAAATTTTTATACCTAGTCAGCTAACAACTTTGAGTCAAATAAAAAGCTTGAATAGTTGACATATTCAAGCTCTGTATGGCATCTACATGAACCACTAGGATCATAATGCGTTCACCACAATCAGGCAAGTGCATTCCTAGTGTGCGCGCAGTGCTAACTTGCGTCCCTCAAAGAAAAGCAAGAGGATAGTGTGGTTGGAACTTTTTTAGAACTCTTCTGATTTCATCCTTAAAGAGGCTAGGGATATAAAATCCTTACTATATAATCTATAGTAAGACTTAACTCCCAAGCTTAATAGGTTTCAAAACCCTAATCCAATTAGGCCTAATGTTGAGACTCGAATAATGCCTGAACATTTGGGCTAATTATTAGTCTTAAATTGTCGTGAAACCAAAACCAAACAATTTTCACTCGCGCACTCAATTAATCTAATTAGCTCTAAGTGTGTGACCCAATAGGCTCTTATCACATTGGCAATGTTCATAAATAACATTTATGATCATAAAGAATGAGCAATGTCTAGCAATGCATCATTGCTACAAAAGTGACAAGATAGTTAGTGATTCAACTAAAACTCTATGATCATTATTCATATATGTCATTGTCCCCTTTTCAAAGATATCAAGATTGAGCACAGAATATGGAATGTATCACTCTCGTATAGTGCAATCTATGGTTTCTTGGATACCAAGTAAATTGGCTAAAACCAATGATATTGGTACCATATATCAACTCATCTGAGCATGGCCATGCATATCCTCAGTCTCACTCAATCAAAGGACCCAAAGATATCACTCTTGTTACATAGGAAGGACAAATTCCATCCTGATCACAAAACCCTACGCATGATATGTGATATACCTAATGACCACTATCATGTTCACTTAGTTACGAGAAATAAAGGGAAGTATCAAGGTATGTGAAACACTTGTAGGGAACCTTGATGAACTTAGGCCAAAACAGTATATATTGATGGATTTCGGGAGCCAAACAGCACATCGGAATTTAACCAAAACCTTCCAGGATCCAAGTGAAACGGGGTAAACCGGGTGTTCGAAAATCTTCATACCTAATTTTCGGTTGAGATCTGTCACTCAACTATAGAGTCGAATCAAAAAACTTGAACAGTTGACGTGTTCAAGCTCTTTATCATATCCACATGAGCCTCTCGGGATCACCACGCTTCCACCACGTCCCGACAAATGCATTTCTCTTGCACTTGCAGTGCTAGCTTGCGTCCTCCAAGGAATTGCAAGAGAAAAGTGTGGCTGTCCTTTTGGGAGGCTAGCGCAAGCAGACCTACGAATTTCTCACTAGAAGTTGTATTTATAGTGAGACTCAACTTCCAGGCCTAATAGGTTTCAAAGCCCTAATCCAATTAGGATTTAATTTCAGGCTTAACAATGGCTCAACTCTTGGGACCATTATTAATACGAAATTAAAGTGAAACCATAACCCAAATAATTAGCCCATGCACTCTAATGATCCAAATAGCTCTATGTGTGCGACCCAATAGGCTCTTATCACGTTGGCAATGATCATAAATCACATTTATGATCATAAGCAATGAGCGGTGTCTAGCAACACATCATTGCTACCCAAGTGACAAGATTGTCGATGATTCGACTAAACCTTTATGATCATCACCGATATATGCCATTGTCCCTTTATCCAAGATATCAAGACTAAGCACGAGACATGGAATGTGTCACTCTCATATAGCCCAATCTTTGGTTTCTTGATTACCGAGTAGACCAACTTAAACTGATGACATTGATATCATATATCAACTCATCCGAGCATGGCCATGCATTTTCTATGTCTCACTCTATCAAGCGGCCCAAAGATATCACTCCCGTTACATAGGAGGGACAAATCCCATCTTGATCATACAAATCCCTCCGCATGATATGTGACATACCCAATGACCTCCTTCAAGTTCACTCAGTTACGAGCAACAAAGGAAAGTATCAAAGTATGTGACTCACATGTAGGGAACCTTGATGATCTTAGGTCGAAGGACTACATATACCATGATCACTATGAGAATCACTATGAGAATCACTTATGACACTCATATAACGATCCATGAAGTGTTCTCATGGTGGGTCGGTCCAGTACACAAGTTCTCCAACTTGTACCCATATGTAGACTACATATCTCATATTAGTCCCCACATATGCTAGTCATTATGTATTATTGCAACCCGCTCCACAATAATACTAGATTAGGGACGTTTAAGAATTTCATTATTCTAGGGTTACAATTATGTTTATTACGTTACACAGAAACAAAACAACAAACATAATTGCTGGATTAATGCCTCAATAAAATATCATGACTCAATGTGAAAAAATACAATCATCTCATGATTGGCCTTTTAGGCACAACACTAACATATATGTCATGATCACTATGCAAATCACTTATGACACTCATATAACGATCCATGTAACCTTCTCATGGTGCGTCGATCTAGTACGCAAGTTCTCCAACCTATACCCATATATACACTACATATATCATATTAGTCTCCACATCTACTAGTCTTTATGTATTATTGCAACCCACTACACAATAATACTAAACAAGGTTGTTTAAGAATTCTGTTATTACAAAGTTATAATTACGTTTGATTATGTCACATAGAAATAAAATAACAAACACAATTACTAGAATAATGCCTTAATAAAATATGATGACTATGGTTCGCCAGAAACATGGGCATTAAGTTTCTTCGGGCTTGTAGTGGCTCACAATTGTTTGTTTGGAAACCTAACGGGAAGTATAAGGTTAGGGAGCTGATACTCATGAAATATTTTGACCTCACAAAGAAAATGATGGAGAAGTTAGATGAAGTGTTCATCAAAAAATTTTTGGGATGAGAGATTGCATGAGTGGATACTCTAGCCAAATTAGAGGAGCATGCTAAAGAACAAAAAGTGCTGAGCATAGATATAATTCACATAATGAACATTCAAGAAGAATAAAAAATAGTACTCTAGAAATTCTTAGCCAAAGGAAAGGTGCTTGACGAGCCACATGAAGCCTCAAAGGTCAAACGATGGGTTGGAAGATATTTTCTCATCAATGAAGAGCTTTATTGGTAGGGCTACTCTAGTCCTCTGCAAAAATGTATTGGACAAGGGGACACAAAGCCCATCTTAAGGGAAGTACATGAAGGAAGCTGTGGTTCCCACACTGGTACAGATGCTTTGGTAGGAGTTGTACTTTAGTAGGGCTATTTTTGGCCAATCTTTAAACAAGATGCACATAAGCTTGCTAGGAATTGTGATAAGTGCCAACATCATGCACCTTGACAAAAATGCCATCTGAGGCTGTAAGATAGGAGAATTGATGTTGTACTTTTACCGTGTAGGGTATAAACCTCATAAGCCCACTCCCCACCACCCTAGGAGAGGTGTACTACTACATGGTAGTAGTAGACTATTTCACAAAATGGATTAAAGCAGGGCCATTAGCATCCATATCAGCAAAGGAGATAAAAAAAAACTCCTATGGAAAAACATTATATACAGGTTTGGTTGCCCAAAAGTGCTGGTAGCTGGTAATGGATCATAGTTCACCGGTCAAGGATTCCTGAACTTTGCTATTGACCATGGCATTAGGATACACTTTGCCACAACTTTACGTCCCCAAAGTAATGTGCAGGTTGATGCCTCCAACTAAAGTTTAAAAGATGGTTGAAAGAAATGACTCAAAAAAGCCAAAGGAAAACTGACACGGCCGTTCTTGGCCTATACCTAGAAGACTTGTACGAGCTGGTCTCACGGTGGATTGCAATTGGCTTGTTAAATATATGTGCGGATTAAAATTCCATGATGCTAGTTGATTAACCTAGAATATGCAAGATGCATGCTCTTCATGCTTTGACTTAGATTAACAAAAACCATAAGAAAATTTAACTTGGACAAGAGATTTACATAGAAAATAAGTTCAAATAGCCAAAGCATACAAAATCAACATTTATGTGCGTTTAGTACACATAACAACTGCGTGGGAGCATTCATACATAAAGTAGACTAAAACCCTCACCCAAGAGCAACCCTAGAGTCTAGGACTCCTCAAAACATAGACAATTGAGGCAACTAGAGTACCCTATATACAAGCCTCAATTGAGATCTTCTTCAACTAACTCCCACCTTGGATGTAAATCCCAGTCGCGAGTCACAAAAATCCAGGTCCAAGTGATACTAGGCTTTACAGCCAAAAGAAGACTTTAGTTAGTACTGTTACTTGACCAACAAGTTACTCAAGCATAGTGGAATCATAATGATTCTCAAGTGAAATACCTCTAACAAAAACTAACTACCGCAATAACCCTCAACGGTTACCTGGTCCAACAACTTCAGAATCTGCACAACATAACTAGGGAGTAAGAACAAAACATTCTCAGTAAGGGTCTTCATTGTACCTGCAAGAAAATTACTACGGACTCCACATATGATAACATATGTATCCTGCTGTGACCTCATACAGCTTGAGGGTACTAATATATGCGCATATAACTAAGTCCCTTATGGCCTCTCCTCATCCTAGTCCTTGAACTACAAGGCATAGCCTTGTCATCTAGTAAGCTGAGCTTGCCAGCCTAACTAGTGATAAATCACCAGTTGAACCTATCCCTCTTTATGTTGTATAGGGGAATTATGGTGGGACTATAGTAACTAGGCCATAAACACCTTGTAGACTAGGTGAACTAACGTTTCACCTTGCAACCTCATGGCTAAGGGCACGGCTAGGTCGCCAAGGGCTCTAAACCTTCCACCTAAGCTAGTGGTACTTAGTTGTGATTCTTAGTAAACTAGTTTTCTTGCTTATGGTAGAAGTAGCCATAAAAATTTTCAAAACTCAAGAAAACTCCTAGGTCTCGAAGGACTTTTGAAGGTCTTGGAGTTATCCCAGAATGCTTAGACCCCAAGGTACCCTAAGAACCCCCTTAGGTCTCCCCTTGACCTTCCTAGCAAAACTTGGAAAATTTAGCAAACATAATTGTGGCGACGCATCGGCATAGTTGGTAACGTTGTGCCAACTTTCTCCTGTATTGGCGACGTGTCGCCAATTGTGGCGACACATTGCCATAGTTGGTGATGTTCTATTGACTTTTTCTAGGATTGGCGATGTGTCGTGGCCACTGACCTGAAATTGGTGACGCGTCGCCAATCTATGAACCTGTAGAATTCTCACGCATTTTGCTGCTACAAACTTTGGACACTTAGCAAACATATCAAATATGCTTGGAAAGCGTCTAGACCTCACATACATGTAAAAAATGTTGCATAGATCATAACCATCTATCACAAGCCAATTTATGATGCCTTATAACATCATTCCAATCATCACAAACCTCATAGTCCACCATAATTCAACCTTTTCCTCTAACTAATGCTATTGCTAGAATTACTCAAATTCCTCAAGCAACCTCGTTCCAATAGCATTAATTGAAATCAAAAGCATAACTCCCTTACCTCAACTCCAAGTAACAAGCAAGAATCAAGCACTCTTGCAATCCACTAAGTTCAACAAAGCACCACCTAAGTTCCAAATAAAATATAGGCACCAAACATCAAATTCTTGCTTCCTAACCAAAACCCAAGCTCCTAACAAACTAATAAACATGAATTCAATGAAGAACACATTGGTTACCTCATACTTAAAATAGGGGATGGAAGAAAACATGCTTCCAAGCTCCAAAACCATGGTTTAACGCTTGAAATGGGCTCCCAATGGTCTATATACCTTTGATGGCTTTTCTTCGCACCAAGAAACTTGGATTTCAAAGTTAATTGGAAGGAAAAATGAGGGTGGGAAGGATGAGCTCGAAATTGTGGCAGCCTCCCCTCACTTTCCCCTCTTAAAACCCTTAGTTAACCCCAAAGCCACCAAAGTATTAGACTTGATACAATTAAGTCCCCATCTTTTGGTAACCTTAGCTATTCTTGATTAATCCTTGTTTATTTCTTCAAGTTTGGGTTAAAGTTAAAAGTTAAGTCATAACAACTCATTTTAACCACTTGGGTTCCAGCCCGGCTATTAGGGATGCAAAATTACCATTTTACCCCTGAACCTTATTTAGTGCCTTAACCTCTTTAGAACTCAGTGAACTTTGCTAAACTTTCCTATTCTTGCTATGTAAACTTGAATTAAGGTTCCAAACTTAATTTAGAGGACTTTACCTTCCTCAGGCATGCTTCCCACTAGGAGAGCCATAACATTCTCCCCTCATTCTGGAATTTGGTTCTCCAAATTCCACTGCAACTCTGGAAAAACACTAGGATATCTTTTCAGCATATCCTGCTCTATTTCCCAAGTAGCTGCCTCTTCACTATGGTTAGACCAAAGGATCTTAACCATCAAAATCCACTTAGTTCAAAGGTTCTTAACTTGCCTATCAAGTATTCGAACGGGTTTGTCTTCATAGGTCAAGTCTTCCTTAATGGGTACCACTGAAGGATTAACTACTTGTCCCGGTCCACTATGCATTTTCTGAGTAGACTAATGTGAAACACATTATGCCCTTGTTATAGGTTAGGTGGTAATGCCAATCGATAAGTAACTTTCCCTATTTGTTCCAAAACTTCATAGGGTCTAATGTACCTAGGGGCTAACTTACCCCTTTGTCCAAAATGGGTAACTCATTTCATTGGAGACACTTTAAGAAGTACCTTGTCCCCAACTTCAAAACATAAATCTCTTATTCTTAAATTTGCATACTTAGTCTGCCGGTCATTGGCTGCCTTAATCCGTTTTTGGAACTTGATCCTGGTTGTGGTATCAACTACGATCTCAAGACCAATAACTACCCTGTCTGTAGGGTCTGCCCAACAATGGGGCGTCACATAATGCCTTCCATACAAAGCCTCATATGGTGCCATACCAATAATAGTTTGATGACTTTTATTATAAGCCAACTCAAAGAATGGTAAATGCTGATCCCAATCACTTCTAAAATCAATGGCACACATACGTAACATATCCTCCAAAGTTTGAATTACTCTCTCAGATTGCCCATTAGTCTGAGGATGAAAAGTAGTACTGAGACTAACCTTGCTCCCTAATGCTTCTTGGAAAGCATTCCAAAATTGTGACACAAACTGAGGATCTCTATCAGATATAATCTGATCCGGTATACCATGGAGTCTCACAATCTCCTTGAGATACAACTGAGCCAACTTCTCCAATGTATAAGTGATCTTGATAGGTATAAAGTGTGCCGACTTTGTTAACTGATCAACCACTACCCATATAGCATCATGCTGACTCCGGGTATTTGGCAATCCCATTAGGAAATCCATAGTAACGGACCCCCATTTCCTCACTAGAAGAGGTAAACTTTGAAGTGTACCTGCTGGTTTCTAATGTTCGGCTTTAACCATTTGGCATGTCAGACATTTTGCCACATGTCCTCCTACATCCCTTTTAAGTCCTGGCCACCAAAACTGCATCTTCCGATCATGATATTGTTAGTGTTGTGCCCAAAAGCCAATAATGAGATGATTATATTTTTGCACATTGAGTCATGATATTTTATTAAGGCATTAATCCAGCAATCATGCTTGTTGTTTTGTTTCTATGTAACATAATAAACATAATTGTAACCCTACAATAATGATATTGTCAAATGTCCCACGTCTAGTATTATTGTGGAGCGGGTTGCAATAATACATAATGACTAGCATGTGTGGAGACTAATATGAGATATGTAGTCTACATATGGGTACAAGTTGGAGAACTTGTGTAGTAGACCAAGCCACCATGAGAACACTACATTTATCATTATATGAGTGTCATAAGTGATTCTCATAATGATAGTGGTATATGTAGTCCTTCGACCTAGGATTATCAAGGTTCCCTACATGTGAGTAATATACTTGCGATACTTTCCCTTTGTTGCTCGTAATTGAGTGAACTTGAAGGAGGTCATTAGGTATGTCATATATCATGCGAGGGATTTGTATGATCAAGATGGGATTTGTCCCTCCTATGTAGTGGGAGTGATATCTTTGGGCCCCTTGATAGAGTGAGACTTAGAAAATGTATGGCTATGCTTGGATGAGTTGATATACAATATCAATGTCATCAGTTTAAATTAGTCTCACTCGGTAATCAAGAAACCAAAGATTGGGCTATAAGAGAGTGATACATTCCATGTCTCATGCCTAGTCTCGATATCTTGGACAATGGGACAATGGCATATATGAGTAATGATCATAAAGGTTTAGTCGAATCATCGACAATCTTGTCACTTGGGTAGCAATGATGTGTTGCTAGACTCATTGTTTATGATCGTAAAATCATTATGATCATTGCCAACGTGATAAGAAGCCTATTAGGTCGCACACATAGAGCTATTTGAATTATTAGAGTGCATGTGCTAAATATTTGGGTTATGGTTTCATAATAATTTCATTTTAATAATGGGCCCAAAAGTTGAGCCATTATTACGCAAAAAATTAAAGCCTAATTGGATTAGGGCTTTGAAACCCATTAGCCCTAGAAGTTGAGCCTTATTATAAATACAACTTTTAGTGAGAAATTCGTAGCCTTTTGCCCTAGCCTCCAAAAGAGGGTAGCTGCACTTTTTTCTTGCAATTCCTTGGGGGACGCAAGCTAGCATTGCGAGCACAAGAGAAATGCATTTGCCAGGATGTGGTGGAAGCATGGTGATCCCGAGAGGCTCGTGTGGATACCATAGAGAGCTTGAACATGTCAACTATTCAGGTTTTTGTGATTCGACTCTACAATTGGGCGAGATATCTTCAATGAAAATTAGGTATGAAAAATTTCGAACACACAGTTTACCACCCCGTTTCACTTGGATCCTGGAGGGTTTCGGTTAAATTCCACTGCGCTGTTTGGCTCCCGAAACCTAACAGATGCTTCTTGGAAAGCATTCCAAAATTGTGACACAAACCGAGGATCTCTATCAGATATAATCTGATTTGGTATACCATGGAGTCTCACAATTTCTTTGAGATACAACTGAGCCAACTTCTCCAATGTATAAGTGATCTTGATAGGTATAAAGTGTGCCGACTTCGTTAGCCAATCAACCACTGCCCATATAGAATTATGCTGACTCCAGGTATTTGGTAATCCCACTAAGAATCCATAGTAACGGACCCCCATTTCCTCACTGGAAGAGGTAAACTTTGAAATGTACCTGCTGGTTTCTAATGTTCAGCTTTAACCACTTGGCATGTCAGACACTTTGCCACATGTCCTCCTACATCTCTTTTAAGTCCTGGCCACAAAAAATGCGTCTTCAAATCTTGGTACATTTTACTAACACCAGGGTGAACGTTCAAAATACTACTATGTGCTTACTGTAGGACTTGCTGCCTAAGTCCTTCCACACTTGGCACATAGAGACGATCTCCATAGTGTAGTATTCCATGCTTGTATTGGAGTTCCTTTTTCATAGTACCAAGCTTCGTTTCTCCTGAAATTTTCTTCAACAATAGATCTTTCATTTGAGCATCCTTAACTCTGACCAACCAAGCTGATTGTATTTCTAGAATGTAGACTAGGGATTTCTCTTGGTTTTGCCAAAAATCATGCAAAACTGGGAAACAATCCCCCAACACTTCTTCGGAGGAATTCGTAGCCTAATCCGTAGATAGGATTGCTCTTATGTACTTTTGACTCAATGCATCTGCTACCACATTTCCTTTACCAGCACAGCACTCAATTAAACAATCATAATCTTTTATGTATTCAATCCATCGATGTTGCCTCATGTGCATATCCTTCTATGTAAACAGATATTTCAAACTCTTATGATTAGTGAAGATTCTAAATGACCTTCCCATCAAATAAATAATGCTTACATAGCTTAAGTGCAAAAATTGCTGCTGCTAGTTCAAGATCATGAACAGGATAGTTCAATTCATTAGGTCTCAATTGTCTCGAACCATAGGCTATTGCCTGACTATCCTGCATCAACAAACACCCTAGACCAGAACTTAATGCATCAGTGTATACTGTAAAAGCTCTATTCAGATCTGGTAGAATGAGTATAGGTGCACTAGTTAATCTTTTCTTCAACTCTATGTAAGCTTCTTCACACTTCGGTGTCCATTCAAACTTCTAAGTTTTCTCGGTTAGGGCCGTTAATGGTGTAGCTATCATAGAGAATTTATCTATGAATCGCCTGTAATAGCCTGCCAAGCCTAAGAAACTCCTCACCTCTGTAACTGTAGTTGGTCTCTACCATTCAACTATCACCTAAACTTTTTTAGGATCAACTGATAGACCCTGAGCACTGATGATGTACCCCAAAAATTGAATCCTTTCAGACCAAAATTCACACTTAGACAACTTTGCATAGTACTGATTATCTTTCAGCACTTGCAAAACTGACTTAAGGTGTTTCTCATGTTCTGAGGTAGTCTATGAGTACATCAAAATGTCACCGATAAAAACTTCAACAAACTCATGCAGAAATGGCTTAAAGATTCAATTCATAGCTTCCATGAATATTGCTGGAGCATTAGTTACACCGAAAGGCATAACTGTGCATTCATAGTGTCCATACCTTGTCCTAAAGGCAGATTTTGGGATATCTTCCTCCTTGACTCTGATCTAAAAATATCCAGATCTTAGGTCCATCCTAGAAAACACCTTTGCTCTTCTGAGTCTATCAAACAAGTCATAGATTCTAGGAAGCGGATATTTATTCTTGATTGTTACTGCATTCAACTTTCTATAGTCAATGCACAGCCTTAAAGTTCATCTTTCTTTTTCAAAAAAAACACCGGGGCTTCCCACAGTGATACACTAGGCCTTATGAAGCCTTCCTCTAGCAGCTCCTCCAACTGCTTCTTTAACTCATCCATCTCAGGAGCTAACTTCCTATAAGGTGGTATTGAAAAAGATTCAACCTTAGGCTGAAGGTGGATTGTAAACTCAGTATCCCTCTTGGGTGGTAACCTAGCCAATTCTACTGGAAACACTTTAGGAAACTGATTGGCTATAGGAATCTTTTCAAGTTCCTTCTCTATAGCCACCCCATTCAATGAGAAATACTCTTTTTCACTGACTATGGGGATGGTATCCAACGTCTAAGGTGTAAACTTTTAGTACTAGATGCTAATCCTCCTATGCAAGTCACTCTAGCTCCCTGAGCATTAGTAATATCGACTAAGTGATTCGCATAGTCAATTTGTGCTTTATGCTTACTTAGCCAATCCAACACTAGGTCATAAGTCCTCAATTCTAACACCCACAACTCACAACAGAAATCATGGTCACCTAATTGCAAGGGATACCTAGTAACCATTACATTGGTCACAATAAAACTCCTCCCTGCAATCCTGATGAGTCTTAACTCACCGAAAATTTCTTGTTGCATGTTAAACTTATCTACCAAGGTAAATGATATCACTAAAAGAGTAGCTCTTGTATCAAAAAGCACTCTAAGACTACCATTCTGAAAAGTAAAATTACCTCAAATGGCAACTAGTTCTTTGGTCACCAGACTCACTAAAGTGAAAACCCTCGGGTCAACTGCTGCTGTGGCTACACCAGGTCGATTTCCTATGGCAAGGGGTGCAAGTGGTAGGTTCTTGGCCGGACCTAGCAAAGGTTGAGCCTGTGGGCATTCCCTTGTCCTTTCTAACCACAGATATTGCAATTATCAGTCCCCACGGTACATGGCCTCATGCCATGGAATCGTCTACACATAGGGCACAAACCCATTTTCTTTCTCTTGAAACGACTTTGGCTTTCAACCATCAGTTGCTTTCTGGCACTTTTTCCTAGGTTGACTAGTCCAACCTCCACCTTTTTGCTAGATGTCCTTATATCCTTGAATTCTCTTTCTAAGGTGAATGCCTTCTGAACCACTTAGTGATAACTCCTGATGTCTACTGTCGCCATATACCTTCGAAGCACAGGTTTTAGACCTTGGAAGAATTTTTTGGCCTTCAACTCATCATTACCAACCATGTGAGGAGCATACCGAATGAGTGAATTATAATGTTGCTCATACTCTCACACAGACATTTCTCCTTGCACTAGATTCTCAAACTGAATCCTCCTTTGATCTTATGCAGCTTTACTAATATATTCCTGTCAAAACTTCTTCTCAAAGTCTGTCCCCTTGAGTACCTTTTTCTTGTGCTCTGGTCGAGTACCATTGCTTTCCCTCAGCATCTCCATTATATCATCCCACCATAAACTAGCCCTTCCTCTAAAAAAGAAAGGTAGCTAGGTCATCCTTTGCTCAGACTCATAACCTCCACAAGTGAAAAGTTGATTCATCCTGGATAACCAATCTTATGCTTGATCGGGATCACCTATCCCATCAAAACTTGGTGGATCTACAATCTTGAACATTTCCAACAACCCCATGTAATGTAGGATATCTCCCCTCCTTGGAGCCTCCATAACCTTTGGCTCTTCTTCCCCCTCATGAACATGATTTCTCTGTTCATAAGTGCTAGGCATTTGCTGCTACTTAATGTACCTTTCCTGATCCTGACGTGGATCATTCTTCTCTTGGACAACTTCCCTGTCCTCATGATCCTGGAATAACTCTGTCATGATGGTAGTCATAGCTTGTGCCACTTGAGCCATAATCTGAGTTAACCCCTGAAGCACCCTGGATATCTCATCCAGCCTTGACACAACTGGGTCACTCGAACCCTCACCTGGTTCTCTAGCCTCTCTCAAAGGTCCTAACCTAGTGTCAACTGTAGCAACCTGTGACTATAACCAAACAACATTCCCCAGATGTTGGTTAGTACTAACTTTCCTAGCACATGGACTTTCCAAAACTAGATCTCAACCTTAGCCTCTGCCTAAGCTCTGATACCAAAAACTGACATGACCTTGGTGAGAGCTGTGAGAGCTGGTCTCACAGTGGATTGCAATTGGCTAGCTGAATATGTGTGCGGATTAAAACTCCATGATACTAGTTGATTAACCTAGAATATGCAAGATGCATGCTCTTCATGCTTTGACTTGGAATAACAAAAACCATAAAACATTAACTTGGCCAAGAGATTTACATAGAAAATAAGTTCAAATAGCCAAAGCATACAAAATCAACATTTATGTGGGTTTACTACACATAACAACTGTGTGGGAGCATTCATACATAAAGTAGACTAATGCCCTCACCCAAGAGCAACCCTAGAGTCTAGGACTCCTCAAAACATAGACAATGGAGGCAACTATGAGTACTATATATACAAGCCTCAACTGAGATCTTCTTAAACTAACTCCCACCTTGGATGTAAGTCCTAGTGGCGAGTCACAAAAATCCTGGTCCAAGTGCTACTAGGCTCTGCAGCCAAAGGAAGACTTTAGTTAGTACTGTTACTTGACCAACAAGTTACTCAAGTATACTAGAACCATAAAGATTCTCAAGTGAAATACCTCCAACAAAAGCTAACTACCATAATAACCCTCAACGGTTACCCGGTCCAGCAACTTCAGAATCTGCACAACATAACTAGGGAGTGAGAACATAACATTCTCAGTAAGGGTCTTCATTGTACCTGCAAGAAAATTACTAAGGACTCCACATATGATAACATATGTATCCTGCTGTGAGCTCATACAGCTTGAGGGTACTGATATATGCACATATAACTAGGTCCCTTGAGACCTCTCCTCATCCTAGTCCTTGAACTACAAGGCATAGCCTTGTCCTCTAGCAAGCTAAGCTTGCCAGCCTAACTAGTGATAAATCACCAGTTGAACCTCTCCCTCTTTATGTTGTACAGGGGAATTATGGTGGGACTATTGTAACTAGGCCATAAAGACCTTGTAGACTAGGTGCACTAAGGTTTCACCTTGCAACCTCATGGCTAACGGCACGGCTAGGTCGCCAAGGGTTCTAAACCTTCCACCCTAGCTAATGGTACTTAGTTGTGATCCTTAGTAAACTAGTTTTCTTGCTTATGGTAGAAGTAACCATAAAACTTTACAAAACTCAAGAAAATTCCTAGGTCTTGAAGGACTTTTGAAAGTCTTGGAGTACCCCCAGAATGCTTAGACCCCAAGGTACCCTAAGAACCCCCTTAGGTCTCCCCTTGACCTTCCTAGCAAAACTTGGAAAATTCAGCAAACATGCCTGTGGCAACGCGTCGCCAACATGATTGTTAGAACCCTTTTTCTGCCAACTTTCTCCTATATTGGCGACCTTAGCCTGTTAGTGTTGTGCCCAAAAGCCAATCATGAGATGATTGTATTTTTTCACATTGAGCCATGATATTTTATTAAGGCATTAATCCAATAATTATGTTTGTTGTTTTGTTCTGCGTAACTTAACAAACATAATTGTAACCCTAGAATAATGATATTCTAAAAATTCCCTGGTCTAGTGTAATTAGTATTATTGTGGAGCGGGTTCAATAATACATAACGACTATCATATGTGGAGACTAATATGAGATATGTAGTCTACATATGGGTACAAGTTGGAGAATTTGTGTACTGGACCGATCCCACCATGAGAACACTACATAGATCGTTATATGAGTGTCATAAGTGCTTCCCATAGTGATCAGGGTATATGTAGTCCTTTGACCTAAGATCATCAAAGGTTCCTTACATGTGTGTCACATACTTTGATACTTTCCTTTGTTTCTTGTAACTGAGTGAACTTGAAGGAGGTCATTTGGGTATGTCACATATCATGCGGAGGGATTTGTATGATCAATATGGGATTTGTTCCTCCTATGTAACGGGAGCGAGCAAATCTACGGGACCCTTGATACCTTGAGACTTAGAAAATGCATTGCCATGCTCGGATGAGTTGATATGCGATATCAATGTCATCAGTTTAAGTTAGTCTACTCGGTAATCAAGAAAACCAAAGATCGGGCTATACGAGAGTGACACATTCCATGTCTCTATGCTTAGTCTTATGATATCTTGGACAAAAGGGACAAACATGGTGGCATATATCGGTGATGATCATAAAGGTATAGTCGAATCATCGACAATCTTGTCACTTGGGTAGCAATGATGTGTTGCTAGACACCGCTCATTGCTTATGATCATAAAATGTTGATTTATGATCATTGCCAACGTGGTTAAGAGCCTATTGGGTTGCACACATAGAGCAATTTGGATCATTAGAGTGGATGGGCTAATTATTTGGGTTATGGTTTCACAATAATTTCGTATTAATAATGGGCCCAAAAGTTGAGCCATTATTAAGCCCGAAATGAAATCCTAACTGGATTAGGGCTTTGAAACCTATTAGGCCTGGAAGTTGAGGGTTCTCACTATAAATACAACTTTTAAGTGAGAAATTCGTATGTCTCCTTGCCCTAGCCTCCAAAAAGGACAGCCGCACTCTTCTCTTGCAATTCCTTGGAGGACGCAAGCTAGCACTGCGAGCGCAAGAGAAACGCATCTATCGGGACTTGGTGGAAGCGTGGTGATCCCGAGAGGCTCGTGTGGATACCAGAGAGAGCTCAGAACATATCAACTGTTCAGGTTGGGTGATTCGACTTTACAGTTGGTATGAGAGATCTCAATCAAAAATTAGGTATGGAAAATTTTTTGAACATCACCAATTTGCGAATCTGCAGAATTTTCACTTAGATTTTGCAGCTATGAACTTTGGATAACCCAAACATATCAAACATATAACATCATTCCAATCACCGCAAACCTCAAAGTCCACCATGATTCAATCTAGTTAACTAACTAATGCTATTGCTAGAATTACTCAAATTCTTCAAGCAAACTCATACCAATAGCATTAATTGAACTTTAAAACATAACTCCCTTACCTCAACTACAAGTAACAAGCAAGAATCAAACTCTTTTCCAATCCATTAAGCTCACCAAAGTACCACCTAAGTTCCAAGCAAAACATGGGCACCATGCATCAAATTATTGTTTCTTAACCAAAACCCAAGCTCCTAACCAACCAATAAACATTAATTCAATCAAGATTGCATTAGTTACCTCGCATTAAAAATAAGGTGATGCCCAGTGGCATCCTCGTTTTGTGACATTGAGAGGCCGAGAGGGACTTCTAGTGAGGGAGAACGTCCGAAGGGGAGATTTCCCAAGAGGAGCTACCTGAAACACTCAGAAAATAGAGGTTAGGAGGTCCACAAGGTCTTTTTCTAGGGAGGAGCCTTCAATGCCTAAGTCAGTATTTTGGAGGTGGAGAGAAAGTATTAAGGGCCAAGGATTCTTGCCTGTTACGTTTTGTTGCAGGAGAGAGGGGAAGATCCCTCGTTGAGGCCATTTCCTGAGTATATATAGGAGGGTATGGCCCGTTAAGATAGCAACATATGTTCGGTCGGATGTAATTTGTACTTTTGGGGGTGGGGGCCTCTAGCCGCCTGCAGGCGCCTTGGGCCATGGGCTAGGGCAAGCATAGCCCTACATGACAAGACGTAGGCGGCGTCAGCGTGTCAGAGCGCATATGAGGGCGGCGTGTAGCGTATGTGGGTGACATGTCAGAGGCTCCTTAATTGCTTCTGCCGTACCCCCGAGGTCCCCTTGGTTGAGGTCGCCCTTCGGAGTGATGGCCCTTCTTCTAGAATCGTACCAGTAGTTTGGGAGATTCCCTAGCTTTGAAGTTTCTACTTCAGGGGGATTCTCTCCTGCCAAAGGTGGCTGGTCCTTCTCCCTCGAAGCTGGTTCGGTTGCCTTTCCGAGGGAGGCAACACACTAGTTTCCTGAGGTTGGCACTGTCATCCTCGGGAGCGCTGGTGGACTACCGAGGTCGTGTGCCCAAGGTGTCAGACTTCCTTCTTCTCGAGGTCGGTACTGGCACCCCCTGTGGGTGACATCGGATTTACCGAGCGTGATACCTAGCCGGAGTTCTCAGGTTACTGGGGCGATAGCACTTCGGCTATCACATGCCCCCTCATCGGAAAGCCGAAGTGGAAACTTCGGCTAGTGGTCCTTCTGGGGGCACCTTTCGCGACTCGGAGTGCGACATTCACGGAGAAGGCATTTCGTCACTAGGAGACAAGCCTTGTCCAGACAGGTGTCATTGTCTGTCCCTTGGTGTTCTCGAGATACCCAATTTCTTTACTTTTTCTGCCGTAGGTCAGTGGACCGTCGCGTCTCGAAACTAGGCGTGTTAGTCTGGAGTGGCGTGCCCGGGTTTTCGGGATGTCAGAAAGCACGTCCTAGTTTTTCGGATTGGGTGACATGTGGCAAGCACTGGTTGGGGGCAGTCACGTCGGTTACACCAGGCACATATTTTCACGCGCGAGGGGCAATTATGGCAACATTTTGCCTTCGTGGAGCAATTATGACGTCAATTCGGCTACCCTTCCTCGGTCTATATAAACCTCCTTCTGTCGTAATCCTCACTTGCTTTCTCTTTGCTCTCGCTTTGCTCTTGTCTGCTTTCGTGCCTTCTCTACTTTCTTTACGGCGGTGCGATTTCCGGCCACCATTCATGACGGCGTCCTCAAACCCTGATCTCGGCAAAAATTTTGGTGAGTTCTGATTTTAGAGGTCCTTCGGTTTCCTTGTTTTCTGCTTTCTTCTAGCTTCCCAAAGTCATTTTTCTTTTTCCCGAAGTCATTGTTTGCCAATCATGTCTTCATCTGTCCCCCTCGTGCCTGTCAAACTTGTCCCCCTTATGTCTGTTCGACCCATCCCCGAAGGTTGGCTACCTCTCATGTCTCACCCTTGTTGCTCCACTTCGGAGAAATTAGAGAAGTGGACAACCAATTTTTTTCTTCTTTCTTACGCCACCACTAGACTTCCTCCTCTTGGTCACTTTAGTTTTCTGAAAAGCCGTGACAAGGTTACCATTTTCCATGCCCAACTGAAGGCCGGACTTTGGTTTCCTCCTCCATGGATGATTTGTGACTTTTTCCAATTCCATGGCATAGCCGTGAATCAGCTTCCTGCCAACTCGTACTGTTATTTTAACGCCTTCCTCTGCATGTGTGGGGTCTTCGGAATAGAACCCCATTTCATCATATTCATGCAGTACTACAAGCTCTATCCGGTTCCGAAGGGTGGCTTTTATTTCATGCTACCTCGGGGATCTGGGAGCAAAAAGTTCATGTTCACCTTCGCTACTAAAGATAGCTAGCGAAGGTGGCAAAGGAAGTTCTTCTACTTAAAGGTGGCAGAGGCTTGGTCGTAGGTCCCGACCAAGTGGGCTCGAGGAAAGCTAGAGACGGATGTCATGGACCCTAAGAAGTTGCTAACTCCCGACTTGGCGGCGAGGTTTGTGGACTTCGACAGACATATCCATGCTGTCGCTGACTGGGATGCCGAGGTCCCTTCATGCTCCCTCTACCCCTTCCCCATCATGTGGAGGCTCATGACCGAGGAGGTCCTTCAGGAGTTGGGGGTAGTTAAGGAGCACAAGACGGACCTCGTCATGCCAGCTCCTGCCATCGACGGGAATGAGTCCTGGCTAGTGCTGCTCCTTCGGGGGGAGCTCATTTATGAAGTCTTTTTTGAAAGTAAGTTTTCTTAAAAAATTTTTAGTATAAGTATCCGTCTGGACTTACACTGATGTTTTGCTTATTTTTTAGAGATGGGCGATGAGTCTGCTGCCTACTATAACTCCCTTTTTCTTGGCCAAGCCAAAAAGGGGGAACAAACAAAGAATGGCGCCTTTAGGAGGCGCAAGAAAACTGGGAGCGGGCTATCTGCAGCCAAGAAGGCGAAGAAGGATGCCCTTCCCCCACCTCTGGAGGACGTCGTGGAGGTTGGCGGTGAACCCGACGTCCCAACCGTCCTGCCGATCAAGGTGGCCACCTGTGCAGCTTCCCGGAGTCCTGCCACCTCGACAGATATTTTGGGTTCCTCGGCTGCAGATCCTTCTACTGAGGAACTCGAGGAGCACCGAAGAAGCAGGGGCAAACACGTTCCTGCCAAGGTGGACGAGGTCAGAGACTCTGATGACGACGTTGCTGAGGTTGCTTCAGGTTTGTTCCTTAGACACTTTTTCTCTTAATCTTGTTGATGTATGACTAAGAGACTTTGCCTTAACGAGACTTGTACTTTTAATTTTGCAGGAGAACTGGCGCCCTCATATTGGGTGGCGGACCATTCCTGAAGGCGGGCTCTTCGGGACTCTCATGTCCTGAAGGACAAGGTTCCGATGGAGCATTTTTGGTCGTTCACGGAAGACATGAACTTGTTCTCCGAGGACTGCTAGCAAATGGCTCCCCAGATGGCGAGGGGCATACTTACGTAGGCTTCCTTCAAGGCGGTCGCCGAGGAGTGCGCTAACGAGGAGACCCTCGCCTCCAAAATTTTTGAGCATGCTGCCCAGGTACTTCTTCAGGCTCTTTATTTTTTCTCCCCACTTTTCTAAGTACTTGGCTCCCCTTGTGCATTTTTTACTAAGTATTTTCTCATTTTTTTGCAGCTTATGGGGTATAGTGGATACCTCCGAGCTTAGGCGGCAAAGCAAGCTTCGGTCCGAACTTGGACTGAAGACCGTTTGGAGAAAGCCAAGGTCTTCTGCGCGAACTCTGTTGTAAAAAATGTAGAGTTGAGCCGGATAGCCAAGGAGGAGATCACAAAAAATCGGGAGGAATTCTTGAAGGGCCAAGAAGAGCTATTGAAGGATTTTTCCCAGAAAATGTCCGACCTCGGCTCGAAGGTGGTGAGCTTAACTTCGACCAACAAGGCCTATCAAAAGGAGAAAGAGGAAGATTCTGCTCTCCTGGTGAAGGCACTTGCTGATAACGCCGAGGTCAACTCTCTGAAGAAGGAGCTGAAGAAGAAGAAGGTGAAGGCACTGAAGAAGGAGGTTGCTGATCTTTAGAATGAAGTAGAAGACTTGTCAGTCGAGAAAGATAAGGTCGTCCAGGCGACCAAGGTTGCCTTCCAGGACGGCTTCTGTCAAGCTCATCATCAAGTTCTGAAGAAATACCCCGATCTCGACCTTTCCTTTTTGGCTACCCTGGACATTCTCGAGGGGCCTCGGTGGACTTGGTCAAAAATTGAGCTTCTCAACCTGCCATTTGCCCTTCTTCCGCCTCTGAAGGTGGCGGCTTAAGACACAGGGACGGGAGCCTCCCACGACGCCGGGGTCCCTTAGATGTTTTAGGGCCTTTGCCTTCTCTTATTTTTCTTCGTAGTTTTTCTTCTTGTAACCTTCTCTTTGTAATAAGGCCTTCTTCAATGAAATTTTTTCCTTCTTTCCTTCAGTGTTTGGTTAAGTATTTGAGCAGTAGCGTTTATTTCCCAGTTATCCTGACCACTTTCAGTCAAGGGACTTCGGAAAATACTTTTTGCTTGCTTTGTCAGCTGTCTTCGGAAAAACGTTTGACGAACTCCCTTAAGCAAAATCTTGGCCTACTTGTAATGGACTTTCTTTTTGGGAGAATAACCCAATCAACTTCAGAAGGAATAAGTAAATCTCGCAAACTTCTTGCTTGAGCCTTGTTCGGCGAGGGTTCTTTGGTGGAAGAAAATTTTTGTACTTAGAAACTTTTTCTTAACTTGTACAATTTCTTACCAAAATTCTAAGTATAGAATTTCTTTAAGGCATCCGAATGCCATGTATTTTTCAATTCTCCACCTTCGGTGTCGCCAAGCTTATAGACTCCACTTCAGACTTTGTCAAGGACCAAGTAAGGCCCTACCCAGTTTGCCCAAAATACCCCATGGGATGGCCTTCGGGGTTTGAACTCGGCTTTTCGGAGAACAAAGTCTCCTTTCCTTTTTCCTTTTGGCCTAACGCGCAAGTTCGCGGCTGTGGCCACTCTTTGCTGAAAGACCTTCCTTCTAAGTTCAGCCACCTCTCTGTGTTCGTCAATCAGGTCAAGCTTGGTTCTCAATCCGAGGTCGTTCCCTCCTTCGTTGAACACTTGTATTCTGATTGATGGCTGAACTACCTCGATAGGGATAATAGCCTTTGTGCCGAAGATGAGTGAGAAAGGTGTCTCACCCGTGGCCCTTCGGGGCGTCGTCCGATAACTCCATAGCACACTAGGAAGTTCTCCTGGCCATTTTCCCTTTGCTTCCCCCAACCTTTTTTTCAGACCTTCTTTTATGGTCCTATTGGATGCCTCTACTTGTCCGTTGCTCTGGGGATGAGCTAACGGGGCGAAGTGCATTTTTATTCCTAGGTTGGTGATGAATTCTTGGAATCCCTTGTCTGCAAACTAGGAACCATTATCGGCCACTATCACCCTCGGTATGCCAAATCTGCATATAATGCTCTTCCAGATGAACTTTTGTATATCCTTTGCCAAAATGGTTGTTAAGGGTTCTACCTCAACCCATTTGGTGAAGTAATCCACTGCCACTACGCAGAACTTCACTCCTCCAGGTGCTGTCGGGAGTGGCCCGATAAGGTCTATGCCCCAAACTGCAAAGAGACAGGGGGTAGTCTGCCGAGGTTATTAATTCCGAGGGCAGTCTTTGGATGCTGGCGTGTCTTTGGCAATTGTCACACTTCTGGACGAACTGCCTTGCGTCCTTTCTTAAGGTGGGCCAGAAGTACCCTTGGCGGAGTATTACTCCTGCCAAGGCGTCAGTTCCGATATGGGAACCACAAGCCCCCTCGTGGACTTCTTCGAGAACTATCCTAGCATCCTCTTCACTGACGCACCTCTACAGCGGGCTCGCATACCCCTGCCGGTATAACTCTTCACCTACTAGGAAATATCGTCTGAAGCATCTTCGCACTTTTGCGGCTTCGTGAGGATCATCAAGAAGCTCTTCAGTCTCAAGATACCTTTTTATAGGATCTTTCCACCCTTTTCCCGAGGTTTCTATGCTCAGCGTCGCTATGCTCGGGTGGCTCAACACTTCGGTGTACCTTTTTGATTTGGCCAAGCTGTCTGCTTCGGCATTGTCTCGGCGAGGTACATTTTCAATATGTACTGCGTCGAACTCCTGGATGAGCTTTGATACGAGCTCGTGATATTTTGCCAGAGTCGGGTCCTTCGCGCTGTAGTCCCCTGCCATCTGCCGGACCACTAACTGGGAATCACTGTGGGCTTTTAGGTTTCTTACACCAATCTTTCTGGCCAGGCGTAACCCTGCTATGAGAGCTTCGTATTCCGCCATGTTGTTGGTGATGCTAAACCCAAATTTGATGGCTTTCATGACTTCTAAACCTTCAGGACCGCGAATAATTACCCTGGCTCCCTGGTGTTCGGAGCCGGAGGCCCCATCTACAAACAGAGTCCATTCTGGCTCACTTTTTCTGAGGTCCGATTGATCACCTTCAGTCATAGGTACTTTAGCAATGAAGTCCGCTAAAGCTTGGGCTTTTATTGCTTTTCTTGGCTCATAAGTAATATCATACTCGCTGAGCTTCATGCACCAATAGGAAAGCCTTCCCGAATGGTCTACTCTTTTCATGACATCCTGAAGAGGTAGGTTACTTCGGATAATAATGGGGTGAGCTTAAAAGTACGGATGTAGTCTCCTGCTTGCTAGCACCAGGGCATAGATGGCTTTTTGTAGTAGGGGATACCTGACTTCGGTGCCATGCAGGGACTTCCTTACGTAGTCTACTGGCCATTGCTTCACTTCTTCTTCCTTCATGAGAACCAAACTTAGTGCTTTTTCAGTGACGGCGAGGTATAGTACAAGGGGCTCTCCCTCTCGCGGTTGCTGAAGAGTGGGTAGGCGAGCTAGATAAACCTTGAGTTCTTCCCAGGCCTTTTGGCAGTCCTCATTCCAAGGATGGTCATCGTCCCCGAGGTTGCCACCATTTTTTACTGCTTTAGTAAGGACCTTAAAGAATGCTCGGCAGTGATCCCCATACCTGGAAATGAATCTGCTAAGGGACGTTATTCTCCCAGTGAGCCTTTGCACATCCTTTGTTGTAACAGGAGTTCGGAACTCAAGTAGCGCTTTGAATTTTTTTGGATTGGCATCGATACCTCTCTCCGACACTATAAACCCGAGGAACTTGCCTGAACTTATGCCGAAGACGCATTTTTCAGGATTAAGGTGAATTCTGAATACTCTAAGTTGGTGGAAAGTTTCCTCTAAGTCTGCAATATGACTGGCCAGGCAATTTGCTCTTGACTATCATGTCATCAACATAGACTTCCATATTCTTCCCTATTTGGTCGTTGAAGACCTTGTTCATCAGCCTTTGGTAGGTGGCTCCTACATTTTTAAGCCCGAAGGGCATTCTAACGTAGCAATATGTACCAACTTCAGTGATGAAGGCGGTTTTTTCCTCATCTTCGGGGTCCATCCTGATTTGGTGATACCCACTGAAGGCGTTGAGGAAGCTCAGGAG
This sequence comes from Aquilaria sinensis, assembly GCA_005392925.1. Taxonomy (NCBI): domain Eukaryota; kingdom Viridiplantae; phylum Streptophyta; class Magnoliopsida; order Malvales; family Thymelaeaceae; genus Aquilaria; species Aquilaria sinensis. The sequence continues at coordinate 94,972 of SMDT01000444.1, forward strand.
TCCATATTCAGCGGTTGAGTCTACCAATTGATCTATTGGCGGAAGAGGATACGAATCCTTAGGGCAAGCATCATTTAAGTTTTGGAAGTCGATGCACATTCGGAGCTTGTCACTCCCTTCTTTTGTGGCGATAACCACATTACTTAGCCATTCGGGGTATTTAACCTCCCTGATTATGCCCACATCTATCAAGTGCTGAACTTCGGTTTTGATGAAGTTGTTTTTGTGTGCCGAGAGGCTTTGCTTTTTTTGGCGAACAGGCTTTGCCTCTGGGCTCACCTTAAGGGCATGCTGTATTATGCGAGGGTCTACCCCAGGCATGTCTTTCGGCGAGTTGGCAAACAGATCTTTATTCATTAGAAGGAAGGATACAAGTTTTTCCTTGTCACCTTCGGCCAATTTTTTTCCTATTCAGGTATTTTGGCTTGGGACAAGCTCTATTTCTTCCGTTTTTATTTTCTCGGGATCTTCTGTTCCTTCTCCTTTTGACGTTTCTGCAAGTACTACCTTCGTTTGCATAGTCTGCGTGCAGTTTGTCGCCGGGGCTTTCCTCAGCTTGACAAACACCTTCCTCACCTCCCCTTGGTTGATGAAGATCTCAGCATCTCCATCCTTGGTGGCGAAGGTGATAGTTAGGTACTTTACATCTGGGCGGATGTGGAGGTTCCTTTGTGTTTGCCTCCCAAGAATAGCATTATATGACGAAGGGACATCTATGATGATGAACCTTGTCATTATAGAGGCAAACAACCCATCTTTGTTGTTTATTGAAGTTCCCCTCAGCTTCAGAGGAATATCAATCCAGCCGAGGACGGGGAGTTCGGACGGTCCCACTCCAAAAGTAGGAGAAGTGACGGTCTTAAGGTCATTCCTCAAAATACCCAAACTCGGTAGCAAGTGTGAGAATAGGACGTCCGAGTTTGAACCATCATCAAGTAGCACTCTCTTGACGTCCCAACTTCCTATCCTCACCATAATCAGCAGTGGATCATCATGAGGAAATATGATAGTGGACCCATATTTTCGAACAAGCTTTTTTGATGGGTTCCCACATTCCATCACTGAAATTTCCCTTGCCATTTTTTTCCTTTCTGCCGATGGTTGTCCTGTTGTGATCATTTGTATCACTCCTTCCGGGGGTAGCGGATGCCTTTTTGGACTTCGGTTTCGGCGTCTGTCAGAGTCATACTCCTCATCATCTCCTTTCCCCTCCTCTTCTTTTTTTCCCTTTGGGGAGGGCATCCATAGGTAACGTCGGAGTTGACCTTACTTTATCAGGGATTCAATGTACTTCCTCAGCTGGAAGCAGTCCTCGGTATCGTGCTTGTGGTCCCGATGGAATTGGCAGAATTTTTTCATGTTCTTTTTGTTGTCCAAGGTCATGGCCTTCGGTCGCTGGATCTGAGTTCCCTGCCTTTCCATAGCCATGAGGATGTTCGTCCTTGTGGTGTTTAGGGGAGTGAAAGCCAGTGGCTTCCTTCCCTTAGGCTTCCGAGGTCGTCCCCCTACTTCGGTGGATAGCGAGTTTGCTGGCCCGGTCCCTCGGTGCGAATATGGTCAAATTTTGGACCTCCCATTCTCAGTTCTTCAGCAGTCATGTGCTGCTCAGCCCTTCGGTAAAATTCACCAAGTGTGTTAGGGGGATCCTTGGAGAATTCATAGAACAGCTGGGAGTCTCTCCGAAGTCCCCGTGTCATGGCCAGGATACGTATTTCTGGCTTAAAGTTTGGGACACTTAAGGCTTCCCTGTTGAACCTTTTCACATAGTCGTGAATGGTTTCTCCATTTCTCTGCGCTATGTCAAACATTTGGACTGGCATCTTCCCCGTTGGCCGGCTCCCGATGAACTGCTGCGTAAAGGTAGTAGACAACTTTTGGAAGTCCATGATAGTTCCAGGAGCCAGTGAGTTGTACCATGCCGTTGCTGGCCCAGTAAGGGTGACCTTAAAACACTTGCACAGGGTGGCGTCATCAGCACCGTGCAACACCATGCTGCGCTTGTATTTGGTCAGATGAGCCTGGGGGTCAGTTCGGCCATCGTAGGTCTCCAACCACGGTACCCGAAAATCACTCGGCATGGGTGCTTCGACCACCGTTCGAGAGAACGGTGATTCGTCTCCATTGAAGGTTTATGACAACCTAGCTCAAACGGGCTTCCGAGCTACCTGTTCTCCACCCTTTCTAGTCTCTTTAAGATTTTTTCCATGAGGAGGGTGGCACTGGGCTTTCTTCTTGCTGCCTATAGGCTTCTGGGAACGGAGATTGACGTCTCCTTTTTGCGGAGTGACTTCGGCACCGAGGAGATGGCGACTTTTCTTCAGGTGAAGAACTCTTTTGGCAGGGAGTTCTGGGTCATTTTGGCCCCATTTCTCCCGCAGGTCGCGCCATGAGGGGTATATTTTTCGTTGAGGACTCATCGCATTGATCCCCGTTTCCCGAACTCCGACGAGTTGATCTGGGTCTCTTCTTCCGATGAGGTGCTGGTGAAGAGGGCCTTTGGCTTGGAGTTGGCTGTGGCTATCTTCGGTCTAACTGCTGCGTCATTTTGGCCACGACAGAGCGTTGGAACTCGCACAGGAAGCCCATGGTAACAATCAGTGGACATTCATCCTCAGACAAGGAAGTCCCAGCTGCAGTTTGCTGGGTTGCCGGTTGAACTTCTGGCATGGACAGGGACTTCAAAAGTCCCTTGTCCTTAGAACGCCGAGTTTCAACGACGGCGACCTGGGGGTGGGTTCCCACAGATGGCGCCAAATGATGCTCATCAGCATCTTCGTTATGTGACATGGTGAAATTAGGAGGGACTTCCAGTGAGGGAGAATGTCCGAAGGGGAGATTTCCTAAGAGGAGCTACCTGAAACACTCAGAAAACAGAGGTTAGGAGGTCCCTGGAATGTTTTTCCGGGGAGGAGCCTCCGACGCCTAAGTCAGTATTTTGGAGGTGGAGAGAAAGTATTAAGGGCCAAAGATTCTTGCCTGTTACGTTTTTTCAGAGGAGAGGGGGGGGAGATCCTTTGTTGAGGCCATTTCCTAAATATATATAGGAGGGTATGGCCTGTTCAGATAGTGACACGTGTTCGGTCGGATGTAATCTGTACTTTTGGGCCTGGGGGCCTCTAGCTACCTGTAGGCTCCTCGGGCCATGGGCTAGGGCAGGAGTAGCCCTACATGACAAGACGTAGACGGCGTTGGCGTGTCAGAGCGCATATGAGGGCGGCGTGTAGCGTGTGCGGGCGACATGTCAGAGGCTCCTTAATTGCTTCTGCCGTACCCCCGAGGTCCCCTTGGTTGAGGTCGCCCTTCGGAGTGAGGACCCTTCTCCCGGAGTCATACCAGTAGTTCGGGGGATTCCCTAGCTCTGAAGTTTCTCCTTCGGGGGGATTCTCTCCTGCCGAAGGTGGCTGGTCCTTCTCCCCCGAAGCTGGTTCGGTCGCCTTTCCGAGGGAGGCAACACGCTAGTTTCCCGAGGTTGGCACTGTCATCCTCGGGAGCGCTGGCGGACTACCGAGGTCGTGTGCCCAAGGCGTCAGACTTTCTTCTTGCCGAAGTCGATAGTGGCTCTCCTTGTGGGTGACATCAGATTTACCGAGCGTGATACCTAGCCAGAGTTCTCAGGTTACTGGGGTTATAGCACTTTGGCTATCATAAAAGGGATGGGAGAAAACACACTTCCAAGCTCCAAAACCATGGTTTAACACTGGAAATGGGCTCCCAATGTTCTATATATCTTTGATGGCTTCTCTTTGCACCAAGAAACTTGGATTTCAAGGTCAATTGGAAGGCAAAATGAGGGTGGGAAGGATGAACTCGAAATTGTGGCAGCCATCCTTCACTTTTCCTTCTTATAAACCTTGCTTAACACAAAAGTCACAAAAGTATTAAACTTAATAAACTTAACCCCCATCTTTTGGTAACTTAGTTATTCTTGAATAATTCTTGTTTATTTCTTCAAGTTTGGGTTAAGGTTGAAATTTAAGTTATAAAACTTCATTTTAACCACTCGAGACCAAGCCTGGTTATTCAGGATGCGAAATTATCATTTTTCCCCTGAACCTTATTTACTGCCTTAACTTCCTCGGAACTTAGTGAACTTTGATAAACTTTCCTATTCCTGCTATGTAAACTTCAATTAGGTTCCAAACTTAATTTAATACACTTTACCTTCCCCAAGTATGCTTCCCACTGGTAAGGCAATAACATCTGTAACTTAGGGTGCGTATTTAGCTGTGTTATGCCCATTATGTAGTGCATGTATGCACGTACATGGAGTCTATGTAAAATGAGACAACTATGTGAACATTTGAGTAATGTTTTGGCTATGTATGTATATGGTGCAAAGCTACCTAAGTGCGAATGATACGCTACTTACTTGTAAATTCTGTTTTGGCCATACAAAGTTGCTAGATGCAAGAGGATGTAATTACTATGTGTATTGGACATGTATGGTACAGCCTTGGAGGGCTTACGCCTTTTGAATGAAGTGTTTGCACACTTATCAAATTTTGTATGGGCAAAATGGTCATAAAAGGACAAGCATTTTAACTCTACACCTATTACCCACTTCGGGATAGTCCAATTATGGTGCCAAAATTGTGCATTTAGACTCCCAAGACTGGTAATGTTCTGTAGGCCATCAAAACACTACCCTTAGTGTGCATACCCAAGCGGCCCTCTTGGGCACTATTTAAACACATGCATATTGGTCCTACCATCACACACATATTCACATTTCATGCACACTATGGCAGCAAAGGAGGAAAACACTAGCACAAGTCTTAATCTTGGTTACCACACTTTAGGCAATCTTGTTAAGTTCTAGTGACCAGCCACTATACTTGTAACTTCCACTAATAAACTGTATCATTCTAACCATGTACCCCCTATTATATTTGATCAATTATTAAGTACAGACTTAGACCAAGCCAATGAATTTTGTTTCATATCAATAGCCCATCTATGGATCAAGTTATGAATTTTTGAAGTTGGTTACAAAATTCTGACCAAATGAGCAGTAACTTGCCAACTTTGAAACATCATATCTTTGGGTACAAGGCTACAAATTCAGAAATTCCAAATTCTAGTTCATCCTCTAGATGTTCTCTAGGTGTGGTCAAAATTTCATACCAAGATTTCTTCTATGCAGGAAGGTATAGAACTTTAAGTGCAAAGTCAAAATTCTAGTCAGTTTCTGACCATTTTGCCCATACAAAATTTCATCAGTGTGCAAACAGTTCATTCACAATGGGACAACCATCCAAAGCTATCGTATATATGGCCATTAAACATAGGAATTACATTACCTTGCTTTGAACAACTTTATTTGGCCAAAACAGAATTTACAAGTAAGCAACCCATCATTCACACTTCGGCAGCTTTGCACCACATCACATACATAGCCAAATCATTGCTCAAAATGTTCACATACTTGTCTCATTTTACATACACTACATGTACATGCATACATGCACTAAAAAATGGTCTTAAATAATCTAAATACACACCCTAAGTTACAGGAGTGCCTAAAATGCAATGGACTCCAGAAACAGGATGCTGGACAGCTGCTGCACTACACAGTAAGTACCATCATTAAAAATACCAAATGTGCTCCCAAAATCAAAAGAATTTCTAGATCATTACTAGAAACATGGAAGTTCATATACCTGAAATTTTAGATCAAAACTCAAACCACAAATGTCAGTTTGAATGAGATCTTTCTGCTGTACCTGAAATGATAGAATTGAGGCGAGTAAGTTTCATTGAGAAACTTAGTAAGGGTAGCACATGGATTCAATAGACAATGTAACAATCATTAAAACCTACATCCAATGACATTAAAACACAAAAACCACAATGCATATATACAAGATATAGCATCCAAATGTAGCAGCCATTCACCACCAACAAACACATGAAATGGAGCAGTAACATAAACCATAGATTAGTCGGTAAAACATGCAATAAACTTAAATAAATCACTATAGAAGCCCTCCTAAAGCTAATTCTTGGCCTTAGGAGGATTTTAATAGTAGTTAGTACCAACTTTTGGGCTCAAGAAAGCCAGAAATTCGCTGCCATCACTGTGCACTTCACAGGAGGTCACAAAACCTTCAATAAGTGCACTCCCTTCACTAAGCTTGGTTCATCAAGCTCATGGATCTCTTCCAATCTTAACCATAGCTCCATGGATGCTTGAAAATGCAAAAGACAATCCTTGGTAGCAAGCTATCCCTTACAAAGTGGGTAGGCTGAAAATCAAGCTTGATCCTAGATGCATCCAAGCAATAGCTGTAGTTTGCTTCTAGTTTGAAGCTGTGGTGGCTGCAGAAGAATTGTGGCTGTGTTCTAGGGATGGAGGAGGATGAAAATGAGAGTGGGATAAGTGATTTGGCCACTTAAATGGCCTTAAATGAGCTTAAGGGCACAAAACACACTTAACAAGCTAAACCTTGCTTTATGTCATTTTCCTTCTTACTAATTATGGTTTCTTTGTCTTAAAATCATTGGTACACATGTGCCCAACATTTTATACTACTTATCAAGTCTTGGCTGCCTCCCCCATGGTGGGATAACCCCACAATTCCACCCATAGGCTTAAGTCAAAAGCTTGAACACCTTAAGGCTTACACTAGGACATTTTGGTCCTTATTGCTTTAAGGTTTCCTTGGTCCAAACTTGTCTTCCATGAGCAATTTGGTCCTCCAATAGCACTTTCATACCATTCATATCCTTCCCATCACTCTCCAAGTCTCTTTCTTGAGAGTTTTTCAATTGAGTACTCGAATTTCCAAAACCTTACAAAAAAGTCTATAGGTTGCTTGAAAAACAAGCAATCCTTAACGCTTTTCTTGGGGGCCAAGTTACCAACCTGGAACACTTTTAAGGAGGTGATGATTAGGCCTTTTACTCCCCACACTTCAATCACTATGGTGAGAATTACACAATGTAATGGTTTTTACCCATTATGACACACTTGTAATTCTCCCATTTTTGTGAGGTGGTAACAATCCTCCTCCCCTTAAAAATTTTGGTCCTCCAAAATAGGCTTTAACTTTGGATATTCTTCATAATATCTTTCCATAAGGTCTTTTTCAGTTTCCCAAGTTGATTCTCTTTCAGTATGGTGTGACCATTAAACTTTAATCATGGGAATAAGTTCATTTCTTAACCTTCTGGCATCCTTGGCTAAGATAGATATAGGTTTCTCTTCCTATGTCAAGTTAACTTCCAACTGTATGTCTTCCACTACAATAGCATGCTTTGTGTCCAATAGACACTTCTTAAGCATATTGATGTGAAAAACAATATGAACACTTGACATGCTTGGCGGTAGAGCTAACTTGTATGCTACCTTGCCAACTCTGTCCAAGATCTCATAAGGATATATGCATCACCATATGGAGGGCTCTCATAGATCTAGGAGACACAGAGCAGAGGATCTGAAAGGCATAGATGAAGTCTGACTATTGGAGAGGTTCCAAGGCATAAGACCTCCACAATTTGATGGAAGAGTTTGTTGGGTTTCGGGAGCCAAACAGCGCAGCGGAATTTAACCGAAACCCTCCAGGATCCAAGTGAAACAGGGTAAACCGAGTGTTCGAAAATTTTCATACCTAATTTTTGATTGAGATCTCTCACTCAACTGTAGAGTCGAACCACAAAACCTGAACAGTTGACGTGTTCAGGCTCTCTATGGTATCCACACGAGCCTCTCGGGATCACCACGCTTCCACCACGTCCCGGTAGATGCGTTTCTCTTGCGCTCGCAGTGCTAGCTTGCGTCCTCCAAGGAATTGCAAGAGAAGAGTGCGGCTGTCCTTTTTGGAGGCTAGGGCAAGGAGACCTGTGAATTTCTCACTTAAAAGTTGTATTTATAGTGAGACTCAACTTCCAGGCCTAATGGGTTTCAAAGCCCTAATCCAATTAGGATTTAATTTCGGGCTTAATAATGGCTCAACTTTTGGGCCCATTATTAATACGAAATTAAAGTGAAACCATAACCCAAATAATTAGCCCATGCACTCTAATGATCCAAAATGCTCTATGTGTGCGACCCAATAGGCTCTTACCATGTTGGCAATGATCATAAATCACATTTATGATCATAAGCAATGAGCGGTGTCTAGCAACACATCATTGCTACCCAAGTGACAAGATTGTCGATGATTCGACTAAACCTTTATGATCATCACCGATATATGCCATTGTCCCTTTGTCCAAGATATCAAGACTAAGCACGAGACATGGAATGTGTCACTCTCGTATAGCCCAATCTTTGGTTTCTTGATTACCGAGTAGACCAACTTAAACTGATGACATTGATATCATATATCAACTCATCCGAGCATGGCCATGCATTTTCTAAGTCTCACTCTATCAAGGGGCCCGAAGATATCACTCCTGTTACATAGGAGGGACAAATCCCATCTTGATCATACAAATCCCTCCGCATGATATGTGACATACCCAATGACCTCCTTCAAGTTCACTCAGTTACGAGCAACAAAGGAAAGTATCAAAGTATGTGACTCACATGTAGGGAACCTTGATGATCTTAGGTCGAAGGACTACATATACCATGATCACTATGAGAATCACTTATGACACTCATATAACGATCCATGTAGTGTTCTCATGGTGGGTCGGTCCAGTACACAAGTTCTCCAACTTGTACCCATATGTAGACTACATATCTCATATTAGTCTCCACATATGCTAGTCGTTATGTATTATTGCAACCCGCTCCACAATAATACTAGACCAGGGACTTTTAAGAATATCATTATTCTAGGGGTTACAGTTGCTTTTATGTTTATTAGATTACGCAGAAAAGAAAAACAACAAACATAATTGCTGGATTAATGCCTTAGTTGGAAAAACCACCGGATTCGGCCGCTGACCGAAAGCCAGGCGGGACCGCCGTATGAGAAGCGCCTACATCGAAATCATGACTTTCGGGCTAAAAAATGGTACAATTTTCTCAAAAATTGGCATGCATCTTTGTTGAATGAGATTTGACATGATATGCTGATTGGTGTTTGAAGCATGGTGCATGGTTATAGCCCTTGATTGGTTGTACTTGTAAATACGGCCTGCGAGTCGTGCCTTTTCTTATCACTCTCATTGTACATTCTCTTCTCACCTTACTCCCCTCGAATGTAACTCGAGGTTTCTATTATTTGTAATGTAATGGTGCATTATGTCCAAGGATCATCCAAGGTGGTATGTCCAAGGAGGTGACAACAAAAGGGCAACCAAGAAAGGAAGAGAAGGAGCTTGTGAAGACCCTTTTCTTTTCTTAGGCTTTTATGATATTCTCATTGGCTTGAGAATATCGCATAGTTTGGGCTATAACCATGTCACATTTACTTTCTTGTAAGCATGAGATGCATGTTTTATATTTGTATGTGATGCATGTATAAAACAACCGGAGATAACAAATTGGTGAGATCAAAAGAAAAAATCCCTCAAACAAATATTAAGTCATTAAATGTGATGCCTTCCAAATGTTGGCACTCGTCAAGACTTTGATCAACATTAGGTGGGTTTGCCAAAGCAAAGCACCTATGTTCATCTTGGTAAGGCGCGATGGGATAATAGTGATATCCAAACTGCTAACTTTGGGTTCGACTTAACTAAGTCATCCTAATAGGATTAGGGACTTAGAGGCATAGAGTTGGGCTTAAGTTCATGAGATGAGCTTGGACAAGTGTTGTTCACCCAACTATCCAAGAGTTGCATAAGATGCAATTGGCAAGGAGTTGCCTACCTAAATAGCTGTAACTTGAGAGAAAAGCCAAAGCTGACTCAGGTTGTGGTCAAATATGGATCTTGGCCCACTAGAATACCTTAGTGTCGAGGTGTTCCGAAATAATATCGAGGGTTATTATTTTGAGGAAAATAGTGGGAGTATCATTTAATAAAAGTCCTTATTAAATGAATTAAAATACATGACTCTTACACTGCATATTTACTGTTGTAGATAACCATGGCACAAAACACATCGACACTTTCATTGCGATCGATCCTTGAGAAGGAAAAACTGAATGGGACCAACTTTCTCAAATGGTACCGAAACTTGAGGATAGTCCTCAAACAAGAGAGAAAGGCTTATGTCCTAGAGCAGCCCATTCCGAATGAGCCTGCTGCCACTGCTCTAAGAGCTGAAAGGGATGCTCACAAGAGGCATTCTGATGATGCTTTGGATGTTGCATGCCTCATGCTTATTACCATGGAATCTGAGCTTCAGAAGCAACATGAGAACATGGGGGCGTTCGATATGATCGAACATCTCAAAATGCTTTTCCAAGAGCAAGCTAGGCATGAGAGGTTTGAGACCTCTAAGGCATTGTTTCAGTGCAAGATGTCTGAGGGAAGTCCCGTGGGTCCTCATGTGCTCAAGATGATTGGGTACATTGAGAATCTTGAGAATTTGGGATTTGCTCTTCAGAAAGAGTTGGCTATTGATGTAGTCTTGCAATCGTTGCCTGAAAGCTACAGTCAGTTTGTCATGAACTATAACATGAACGACCTTGACAAGTCCCTCCCTGAATTGCTCAACATGTTGAGAACTGCTGAGCAAAACCTTAAGAAGGCTAAGCCCATTTTGATGGTTCAAAAGGGCAAGGGAAAGGGAAAAGCCAACAAGAAGAAGGATAAAGCTAATGGAAAGTCCAATGCTAGTTCTTCTTCAGCTGCACTGAAACCAAAGGGTGGTGTGGCAAAGGAAGGGGAGTGCTTCCATTGTAAGCAACCTGGACACTGGAAGCGCAATTGCAAGCTCTATCTTGAAGAACTTGCTAAGGAAAAGGGAAGTAAGACTTCCACTTCAGGTATTTTTGTTATAGAGGCTAACTTTTCTACTTCCTCATCTTGGGTATTGGATACTGGATGTGGATCTCACATTTGTGCAAATGTGCAGGATCTAAGTAGAAGTAGAAGATTGGCCCGAGGTGAAGTGGACCTACGTGTTGGAAATGGAGCAAGGGTTGCTGCCTTAGCTGTAGGGACTTATGTTCTCACTTTACCTAGTGGATTAGTTTTAGAATTAGACAACTGCTACTTTGTGCCTACTATTAGTAGAAATTTGATTTCTGTTTCTTGTTTGGACAAGAAAGGTTTTTCATTTATAATAAAGGACAAATGTTGTTCTATTTATTTGAATGAAATCTTTTATGGTAGTGCTCAACTTAGCAATGGGTTGTATGTTCTAGACCTCGAAGATCCAATCTATAATGTGAATACCAAGAAGGTCAGATTAAATGATTCAAACCCGACCTATCTCTGGCACTGTCGCTTGGGCCATATAAATGAGACCCGCATATCCAAGCTCCATAAGGATGGACTCTTGGACTCATTTGATTTTGAATCATATGAGACATGTGAGTCATGTTTGTTGGGCAAGATGACCAAAGCCCCATTCACAGGGCAAAGTGAAAGGGCTAATGACTTACTAGGACTCATACATAGTGATGTATGTGGCCCTATGTCTACACAAGCTAGAGGAGGTTTCCAATACTTCATTACTTTCACTGATGACTTCAGCAGATATGGCTATGTGTATCTTATGAGACACAAGTCAGAATCCTTTGAAAAGTTCAAAGAATTCAAGAATGAAGTAGAGAATCAACTCGGGAAGAGTATCAAAGTGCTTCAATCAGATCGAGGTGGAGAGTACTTGGACTGAGAATTCCTTGACTATCTGAAGGACTGTGGTATAGTATCACAACTCACTCCACCAGGTACACCTCAATGGAATGGTGTATCTGAAAGGAGAAATCGAACTCTGTTAGACATGGTTCGCTCTATGATGAGTCAAGCTGACCTTCCAAACTCCTTTTGGGGACATGCTCTAGAGACAGCCGCTTTTACACTAAACTGAGTTCCATCTAAATCGGTTCAAAAGACACCATATGAGATATGGAGTGGGAGGCATCCCAATTTGTCTTTTATGAAGATTTGGGGCTGTGATGCTTATGTGAAACATCAATCCTCTGACAAACTAGGGCCCAAATCTCAAAAATGCCTTTTTGTTGGGTATCCCAAAGAAACAAAGGGTTACTATTTCTACAATCCTTCTGAGCAAAAAGTGTTTGTTGCTCGAACTAGTGTCTTTTTAGAGAAAGAGTTTATCTCTAAAGAAACTAGTGGGAGGAAAGTAGAACTTGAAGAAATTCAAGAACAACAAGGAGACATCGAACCTGAAATGGAACCTGAACAGACACCACAAGATGTTGTGGTTCAAGAGTCTGTTCCTGTAGCACAGAGCCCACGTAGGTCTGGTAGGATTCGGCGTGAGCCCGAGAGATATGAATTTCTTGTGACTCACACCAGTGATGTGATGCTCATGGATCAGGATGAGCCCACAACCTACCAACAAGCTATGTCAGGGCCTGACTCTGAGAAGTGGCTAGTGGCCATGAAATCCGAGATGGAATCCCTGTATGAACAACCAAGTATGGACTTTGGTTGACCCACCTGAAGGGGTAAAACCCATAGGGTGCAAATGGGTTTTCAAGAAGAAAACTGACATGGATGGTAATGTGATTACCTTTAAGGGACGATTGGTTGCAAAAGGTTTCAAGCAAATTCATGGTATTGACTATGATGAAACTTTTTCACCAGTTGCTATGCTTAAATCCATCCAAATTTTGTTTGCTATTGCTGCACACTATGATTATGAGATATGGCAAATGGATGTCAAAACTGCATTCCTAAATGGAAAGCTACTTGAGGATGTGTACATGACACAACCTGAGGGTTTTGTCACTCCTGAGAATGCCAATAAAGTGTGCAAGTTGCAAAGGTCCATTTATGGACTGAAGCAAGCTTCTCGAAGTTGGAATCTTCATTTTGATGAAGCAATCAAAGAGTTTGGTTTTATCAAAAATGAAGATGAACCTTGTGTCTGCAAGAAGGTTAGTGGGAGCGCTATTGTCTTCTTAGTGTTGTATGTAGATGACATACTACTCATCGGGAATGACATTCCTGAGCTACAGTCTGTGAAGACTTGGCTAGGGAAATGTTTCTCTATGAAGGACTTGGGTGAAGCAGCCTATGTGTTAGGCATCAGGATCTATAGAGATAGATCTAGAAAGCTTCTTGGCCTAAGTCAAAGTACATATATTGACAAGGTGCTAAAGAGGTTTAGCATGCAAGATTCCAAGAAAGGATTCTTGCCCATGTCACATGGTATCACTCTTTCTAGATCTTAGTGTCCGAGTACACCTGAGGAGAGAGAGCGCATGAGTAAGATTCCATATGCTTCAGCAATTGGATCTATCATGTATGCCATGATATGTACTCGTCCTGATGTCTCATATGCCTTAAGCATGACGAGTAGGTACCAATCGAACCCTGGTGAGAGTCATTGGACAGCTGTTAAGAACATCCTTAAGTACTTACGAAGGACTAAGGATGCATTCTTGGTCTTTGGAGGTGAAGATGAGCTCGTTGTAAGGGGTTACACCGATAAGGATGCAAGCTTCCAATCCGATAAGGATGATTTTAGATCGCAATCTGGTTATGTGTTTTGTATTGGTGGTGGTGCTGTGAGCTGGAAGAGTTCAAAGCAAGAGACAGTAGCTGACTCTACAACAGAATCTGAGTACATTGCCGCCTCTGATGCTGCGAAGGAGGCAGTTTGGATCAAGAAGTTCATCATTGAACTTGGAGTGGTTCCAAGCATTACCGACCCGATAGAGCTCTATTGTGACAACAATGGAGCAATCGCACAGGCTAAGGAACCTCGATCTCACCAGCGATCCAAACACATACTCCGACGCTATCATCTCATCAGGGAGATCATCGAGAGGGGTGATGTAAGGATATGCAGGACTTCGACAGATAGCAACATTGCTGATCCACTGACAAAGCCCCTTAGTGCGCAGCAAAAGCATGATAGCCATTCTAGGTCCATCGGTATTAGATACATGGATGATTGGCTTTTAGTGCAAGTGGGAGATTGTTAGTGTTGTGCCCAAAAAGCCAATCATGAGATGATTGTATTTTTTGCACATTGAGTCATGATATTTTATTAAGGCATTAATCCAGCAATTATGTTTGTTGTTTTGTTTCTGCGTAACTTAACAAACATAATTGTAACCCTAGAATAATGATATTCTCAAACGTCCCTAGTCTAGTATTATTGTGGAGCGGGTTGCAATAATACATAACGACTAGCATATGTGGAGACTAATATGAGATATGTAGTCTACATATGGGTACAAGTTGGAGAACTTGTGTACTGGACCGACCCACCATGAGAACACTTCATGGATCGTTATATGAGTGTCATAAGTGATTCTCATAGTGATCATGGTATATGTAGTCCTTCGACCTAAGATCATCAAGGTTCCCTACATGTGAGTCACATACTTTGATACTTTCCTTTGTTACTTGTAACTGAGTGAACTTGAAGGAGGTCATTGGGTATGTCACATATCATGCGAAGGGATTTGTATGATCAAGATGGGATTTGTCCCTCCTATGTAACGGGAGTGATATCTTTGTGCCCCTTGATAGAGTAAGACTTAGAAAAATGCATGGCCATGCTCGGATGAGTTGATATACGTTATCAATGTCATCAGTTTAAGTTGGTCTACTCGGTAATCAAGAAACCAAAGATTGGGCTATACGAGAGTGACACATTCCATGTCTCGTGCTTAGTCTTGATATCTTGGACAAAGGGACAATGACATATATCGGTGATGATCATAAAGGTTTAGTCGAATCATCGACAATCTTGTCACTTGGGTAGCAATGATGTGTTGCTAGACACCGCTCATTGCTTATGATCATAAATGTGATTTATGATCATTGCCAACGTGGTAAGAGCCTATTGGGTCGCACACATAGAGCTATTTGGATCATTAGAGTGCATGGGCTAATTATTTGGGTTATGGTTTCACTTTAATTTCGTATTAATAATGGGCCCAAGAGTTGAGCCATTATTAAGCCCGAAATTAAAGCCTAATTGGATTAGGGCTTTGAAACCCATTAGGCCTGGAAGTTGAGTCTCACTATAAATACAACTTTTAGTGAGAAATTCGCAGGGTCTCCTTGCCCTAGCCTCCCAAAAGGACAGCCGCACTCTTCTCTTGCAATTCCTTGGAGGACGCAAGCTAGCACTGCGAGCGCAAGAGAAACGCATCTGCCGGGATGTGGTGGAAGCGTGGTGATCCCGAGAGGCTCGTGTGGATACCATAGAGAGCCTGAACACGTCAACTGTTCAGGTTTTGTGATTCGACTCAACAGTTGAGTGAGAGATCTCAATCAAAAATTCGGTATGAAAATTTTTGAACACCCGGTTTACCCCGTTTCACTTGGCTCCCGAAACCCAACAAAAACACCCTCAACCATATAGACTTCAATGGTTGAATGATGCAGAAGAGGTGTTGGTTATAAAGCAAGTGTAGGTTAATTTTAAGATTGGTGCTTACTATGATCAAGTTTTTTTATGATGTTCTGCCCAATGCAAGCTTGTCATATTTTGCTTAGGGGGCCATGATAATTTGATATGAAGGTCATACAAGATAGTGTGAAGAACTTGTACTCTTTTTTCCACCAAGGGAAGCCAGTCAAGTTTGTTCCTGTTAGGCTCACCTCCTAAGTGCTTGGCTTAGGCCAAGAAGCATGAACAAAACAAAGAAGAATGATGTGAGGACTATGGGAACTAGTACAGTGATCTATGTGCAAAACTAGGAACTTTCAGGACTTAACTGCACATAAAGACTGGACTATGGGAAAAACAGGCAGAAAACAGAGAAAGGGGACCAAATTGTACACTTAGATGAGTGGTACAATTAAAACTATCAATTTTGAGATGGAGATTTCGGCCATGCAAGATTTATGGGTGACTAGTGCAAGACTAGACCAAATTTGGTGGACAACAATGATTACTAGTCAAGTCTTGTCTACCACTAAAGAACTATTCACTAGTTAACTAGTTAAACTAACTAGTTTTTATGCTAGTTACATGGCCGGTTATACATGGGAATTATGGCACTTTGGTACTTGTGTTTGATGTGTGCATGGCATTATAGTCCATGAAGTGACTTAAAGGTCAAGATAGGCATATGTTTTAGTGGCGGCCTTGTGATCATGTGAAGTTAAGGGCTACATTGTTTCATGCAAAGAAATGGAAGACAAAAGTTAGCATATTTGCTAACTAATTTTCATGTCTTTCGGTTGAAACTAAGTCAAGGCCATTTGTTCCATTTTGGGTTCCCTTGCTCTTGACTTGGCTGAGAGTTGTTCTTGAGCTTCTCTTTCGAAATTGATCTTGAATTCAAGCAAACTTGAGAGCACTTGAAGAATTCAAGCTTGGAAGACTTGTTTCGGCATATGTTCACTTGGATTCAAGCTTTGGCTCATGGAAATTCAAGGAAGGCTGAGCCATTCAAGCTAGGGTTTTGAGGTAATGCTTGTGTTTCCTTGATTCCATGGTAATTCTTCCATGAACAAGGAATTTAAGTGCTCAATTGATGTTGTGTTAAGCTAAATGAGCAAGTGATGTGTTGGTTTGCAAGTTTAGTGTTGGCCGAAAGTGTTGAATGGGATAGTTTGGTGTTCTTCCTTGTTTACATGGAAATTAATCCATGATGAAGGTGTATTAATGCCTATTTGATCTTATGCTAGGCAAGTTTGAGTGAGGAACATCAAGGTGAACAAGTGGGTGTTTGGCCGAAAGGTACAAATTGAGGTAAATTCATGTTCTTCAATTGATTACATGGTATTGATGCCATGAACAAGGTTTATTGATGATTAGATGATTATGTGTTGGATTAAATTTGGTGAAGAACCTTGTTGGATGGAATTGGGCATGTTGGCCGAGAGCTTAAACTAGTGTATCTTGGTGTTCTTCTTTGAGTACATGGTATTTAGTCCATGAATAAGTGATATTGATGCCTATTTGTTGTTATGGTAGGCAATTTGAGTGAAGAACACTTGGACATTTAAAGTTGGTGTCTTGGCCGAAAGCATTTGAGGTAGGGTTCACTAACACTTGATTATGCTTGGTGAATTACCATGGTTCAAGTGTTTAGAGTGGCTAAGTGATGGTTAAAATTTGCCAAATGACCTTAGTTGCTTGATGGGCTATTGAGAATACATTCGGTCTACTTGTTGATTAGCTAATTAACTAATGTACATGTACTAGAAATGCTAGCAAGTGTGGCCTAATTGCTTAGCATTTTGGAGCTCTAAGTGGAAGTGGAGTGTTTGATGGTGTTTTGTGTGCAAAGTGCACATGGGTACATGTATGGTATATTTGGCCGAGAGCCATATGTGGTGTGTGTGTTGTGTTATTGTGTGCTTTGGTGCTTTCCTTGTGCTTGCTAACCAAATTTATGTTATTGTGGATCATGTGCTATGGATAGTTATCATGTATATGTATATGCTTTGTTTTCCTTGTCTTTGTGTTTGTTTTGCAGGTATGCTGAGCTAATGGGAGGTTAAGCTTTGAGTGAATACTCAGCTTAACTAAATAGACTCATATTTGAGTTGTGTATTAAAGTGAATCCTACTGAGTTTATACTCACTGCCCATCCTATTTTTTTCAGGAAAAGATATTCGGCCTGAGTAGTACTAAGTTGCTTTGTGCTTGTGCTTAGTACTAGCTTGCTTATTTTCCAAGGTATGTGCCAATGGATGCTTGGCTTAGTGAATTTGGTTCATTACAAGTCTTATATCTTAGTGGCCAAGACTTATGGATTAAGTTTGCAGGCTGTAGTGTGTGGGGGACCTGTCTAGGAAAGCATGGACACTTGGACTTTGGCTTTGATTGTAGTTTTTACTTTTATGACCATGAATATGGCCATTGGCTTGGTGTTGCAATGTGTGCTTCTATATGGGATCCTTAAGTTTCTGTTTGACCATTAATGGTCTTGGTATGTATATAGCATGGCATGGATAACTTTTGGGTTCATGGCATGTAGCCATGTTGGACTAGGTAGACTACCATTTTGTGTATTTACATGTAGTCCTGGATGCCTAGATTGGTGATGGTTTTGGTTGGACTTGAATGCCAAGTTATGTATGGACTTATGGCTGGTTTTGTGCTTGTATATGGATGTTGAATGTTATGGGCCAATGGTTGGCACCATTAAGTTTGATTTTGGACTTATGCTTGAGCATGTTTAGGTGAACCTCCATGTATACCTATGTTGGCCGAGAAGAACATATGCATATTAACTTGTGATTTCAAAGTCAAAACCAATAATGTGGCTTCTTGGTTGTCATATAGATAGCACACTTGATTGCACACCATTTATGCACTTAAAATTTCATTAAGTGTTGCCTTGCTTGTTATGCAAGTAATCTAGCAAAACCTTGCTTGTTTTGCAAGTTAGTGGATTTGGGCCTCACATCTGCTGCAAGTAATTAATGGATTTGTTTTAAAAGCCTCATGGGCCACCTCCCAGGCTTCTCACCTTAAAAAAATAAGACTTAAGGTTTCCATTGCTTGTTTGGCCGAATTGAAGAACTTAGAATTAAGTTGAGTTTGGGAGTTAAACCTAGAACTTATGGGCCAGGGCCTGTGTGAGGTGTGACAGTTCCACTCTCACCACAAAAAGTCTTAGAGGATCAAAGAAAGCTTCAAAGTAAGGTTAAGAGAAAAAGAAAATTAGGGGAAAGTTGAAGGCAAGAGTGATGATTGGAAAGTTCAGAGATTAACCGAGATGTTATGTGAGAAGAGTGAACATGAGGGAAAGATGAGTAGAGGGTTACCAAGAGAAAAGAATGAGGGGACGTTGAGTGGAAAGAAAGAGTTCTATATAGCAAATATGAGTGATGTAAGGAAATCCATTCAAGCACAAAGACCAGAGATTCTTTTACTTTTCAAAGATTATTTGCTTGTTTTCAATGATCTAACACATCTTCCTAGTGTTGTGTTGTCTTTGTTAAAGGACTTTGAAGATGTTTTCCTTGAGGATTCGAGAAGGTTGCCACCCATATGGGGCATTGAGCACCAAATGACTTAGTCCTTGGTGCACCTATTCCAAATAGGCCAACCTATAAGACAAACCCTAACGAGACCAAGGGGATTCAAAGGCAAGAAAATGAGTTGTTAGCTAAAGGCTTTATAAGGGACAGCATGAGGGCCTATGTTGTGCTTATCCTTTTGGTTCCAAAGAAGGATTGCTTATGGCACATGCACATGGATTGTGGGTGATGCCCAGCAGCATCTTCGTTGAGTGACATTGTGACTTCTGGAAGGACTTCCTGAGAGGGAGAACGCCTGGAGCCCAGATTTCCCAGGGGAGTGTGCCTGAAAAGCTCAGAAGAAAGGGTTAGGAGGTCCCCGGGACATTTTTCCTGGGAGGAGCCTCTGACGCCCAAGTCAGTGTCCTGAGAAGGTAAAAGGGGGGAGCACTAAGGTTTTAGTGACCTTGCCTGTTTTTGTTTTCTCAAGGAGAGGGGTTTGATCCAGCCTCTCCTTTGCCAGGGCTTGTTTCCTGGTATTTATAGGAGTGTCCAATCCGTTCAGATCATGACACGTGTTCGGTCAGATCTTTTCTGTACCTTCGGGCGTAGGGGACAAGTAGCTGTTTGCAGGCTCCTCGAGCCTTGGTCCGAGACAGGTCGTGACAAGACCTGGACGGCGTCGGCGTGTCAGATCGCCGTTTGAGGCAGCATGTAGCGCCTGTGGGTGACATGTCAGAGGCTCCTTAAATGCTCATGCCGTACTCCCGAGGTCCTCTGGGCGAGGTCGTCTTTGACACAGATGCCCTTCCTCGGGAGCTATGCTCGTGGTTTCGGGGAGTTCCCTGGTTCGGAGGTTCCGCCTTCGGGGAGATCCTCTTCTGCTTGCAATAGTCAGTTCTTCATATCCGAAGGCGATCCACCCGGTCCCCCCGGGGGAGCCGGCAACATCTTTGAAATCCCTGGCGTACTAGCCGAAGTCCCAAGTTCGAGGCTCTTGACTTCGCTCCCTCCGAGGTCAGTGATAGTGCCTTTTTCGGATGACGCCAGGCTTCCCGATCACACTTTCGGCAGGAAGTATGTTCTGAAAGAGGCGATAGCCCTTCGGCTATCACAAGCCCCCCTCCAAAAAGCCGAAGTGGAAGCTTCGGTTTGTCGGCTTCCGGAGGGCGCCCTTCGGGGCCTTGGGGGTAATACCTTTTTCCGAAGATGCACCTTTTGTCCGAAGACATTGGCTCTTCAGCCATAGCCTGTCTTTTGGTGTCTTCGAGGTAACCTACTTCTTTCCTTTTGCAGGTCTGTGAAATGTCGCGTCTCGTAACCAGGCGTGTCAGTCTGGAGCGGCGCGCCATTTGTCAGAAAGCGTGTCCCTCTTTTGGCGCGATGGCTGACACGTGGCAGCTAGTTATTGGCGGGGGCTGCATCGGACATAGCGGGCGCGCCTTTTTATGCGCCCCGAGCAGTTATGGCGACTTTTCGCCTTCGCGGAGTACTTATGACGCCGGTTCGCCTACCCTCCTCGGCCTATATATACATTTGTCCCGTCATAACCTCCTTTTGCTTCTGCTTTTGCTTCCCTCTACCTTTCAACTGTTTTTGTGTTTCCTTCTGCTTTTTGCGGCGGTGCTATTTGACGCAGTGTTTTCCGGCAACTTTTCGCGACGGCGACTTCAAACCCAGATTTTGGCAAATCATTTGGTGGGTTTTTGATTTCCAGAGTCCTCTGATTTTTAAAGTTTTCCCGAAGTCATTTTTTACCTTTTTCCGAAAGCACTTTCCAGCCGACCATGCCTATTCCTGAGAGTTGGCACCCTCTTTTGTCTCACCCTTGCTGCACCACTTCTGAAAAATTAGAAAAATGGAAGACCAAGTTCTTCCTTCCCTCGTACGCCATTACCAGGTTGCCACGTTCGGACCAATTTAGCTTTTCGAACCGTGGTGACGAGGTTACCGTTTTCCGGACCCAGCTGAAGGCCGGACTTCGGTACCCTCCTCCGAAGATGATTTGCGACTTTTGCCAGTTCCATGGCATTGCCGTAAATCAACTTCCGCCGAACTCGTATTGCTATTTTAACGCCTTCCTCTGCATGTGTGGCGTCTTCAAAATAGAACCCCACTTCGTTATCTTTATGCAGTACTATAAGCTCTTCGTGGTCCCGAAGGGTGGCTTTTACTTTATGCTACCTCGGGGATCCGGGAGCAAAAAGTATATGTTCACCTTTGCCACTAAGGACAGCTGGCGAGGGTGGCAACAAAAGTTTTTCTTTCTGAAGATGGAGGAGGCCTGGTCGCACGTTCCGACCAAGTGGGCTCGGGGAAGGCTGGAGATGGACGTCGTAGATCCGAGGATAATGCTGACTCCCGAGTTGGCTCCCGTATTCACGGACTTCGATAGACGTATCCGCGCCGTCTCCGACTGGGGTTCCGAGGTCCCTTCGCGCTCTCTCTACCCCTTCCCCATCAATTGGAAGCTGATGACCGAGGAGGTTCTTCGGGAGTTAGGGGTAGTGAAGGAGCACAAGACAGACCTCGGGATGCCGGCTCCTGCCATCGCTGGGAAGGATTCCTGGTTGGTGAAACTCCTTCGGGAGGAAGTTACTTACGAAACTTTTTATGAGCGTAAGTTATCTCCGAATCCCTTTGTTATAATTTTCACCTTGGACTCACGCTGATGTCTTCTTTCTTTTCCAGAGATGGGCGACGACACTGCTGCTTTTTACAAGTCCCTTTTCCTCGGTCAATCCGAGAAGGGTGAGCAAACGAAGAAGGCCGCCTCCCGAAGGCGGAAAGCGACTGGTGCTGGTCCTTCCTTGGCTAAACGAGCAAGGAAGACTGTTCATCCTCCTCCGCCGGAAGTTCTTGAGGAGGTAAGCGAAGAGCCCGAAGCTGCCGCCGCTCCGCCGCCCGAGGTTGCTGCCGACGTCCCTCCTCGGAGTCCTACTTCGTCGCCTGCTCTTCTGGGTGCCCTGGTGGAGGCTCCTTCTGCCGAGGAGCGGCGTAAAAGCAAAGGCAAGGGGGTTTCTACCGAGGAGGTCTCGGACTCCGATGATGACGTCGCCGAGGTGCCGCCAGGTTCGCTTTCTCAGACAAACTGTGATGCCTTTACTTTTTTGAAATTTGAGATTTACTTGTCTTGACCAGCTTCTTGTTTTGCCGTGCAGGGGAGTTACTTACTCCGGGTTGGGCAGCCGAGCACGCCCGGAAGCGAGCCCTTCGGGATGCCCGTATCCCAAAGGGGAAGATCCCGAAGGAGCCTTTCTGGTCATTTACGGGGGACATGAATTTGTACTCCGGAGATTGCCAGCAAATGGCCAAAGAGATCTCGAAGGGGATGCTTACTGAGGCCTCCTTCAGGGCCATTGCGGAGGCTCACCCGGGCGATGATTCCCTCGCCGCGAAAGTTTCCGAGCACGCTGCCCAGGTATGCTTCACGCCTTTCTTTTTTCCTTTTGATTTCCTCTAAGTGTTTGGCTCTTTTTTTTTTTTTTTGCCTTACTGACTTTGCCTTTATTTCTTTGCAGCTGCTGGGGTACGCTGGTTTCCTCAGAGTTCAGGTGGTGAGGCAGACGGCGTTCCGAGCCTCGGCCTTAGAGGTCATAGAAAAAACTAAGGCCACGTGCTCGGAATTGGCTGCCAAGAACGCGCAGCTGGCTCAAGCTGCAGAAAAGGAGGTTACTGCCATTCGGGAGGAGTTCCGGAAAGAAAAAGAAGAACTCTTGAAGGATTCCTCCCAGAAGATTTCTGACCTCGGCTCCCAGGTGGCGGAGCTGATTTCGGCAAACGAAGCGCATCAAAAGGAGAAGTCAGAGTCTGAGGCTCTCCTGGCGAAGGCGCTTGCTGAGAAGGCCGCGCTCCAAGCCGAGGTCGATTCTTTGAAGAAGGAGCCGAAGAAGAAGAAGATGAAGGCACTGAAGAAGGAGGTCGCAGATCTGAAGAAGGACCTTGACGCCCTTGGGGTCGAGAAGGATAAATCCGACCAGATGACCAAAGTTGGTTTCCAGGACGGCTTCTGCCTCGCTCGGCACCAAGTTCTTCAAAGGTTCCCAGATCTGGACCTTTCTTTCTTGGAGGCCCTAAACATTCCTGAGGGGCCTCGGTGGTCTTGGTCCAAGATTGAGCACCTGAACTTGCCTCTTTCTTTCCCGGCGCCGAAGGTGGTGGAAAAGGACGCAGGAGCTGGTGGCTCCCGGGACGCCGAGATTCCTTAGTTTGTTTTAGGGTCCTTTGCCTTCTTTTCCTTCTTTTTTGTACTTCTTCTTTTGGCAATCTTTCTTCTCTGTAAGCAGATTCATCTCAATAAAGACTCTTTTTGGCTAAGTCTTTTTGTGAGATTTTTCATTTCCCATTGTCCCGAACATGATCGCTCAAGAGACTTCGGAAAATCATATCTGCGCTTATTACGGCGATCACCTTCGCGGAATTCTGGCTTGTACAATTTACACTTAAGAACTTTTCTAAGAAACTTCTGTACTTAGAATATTTTTCTAATTTGTACAATACAATTCTTCCGCGAAATCCTAAGCATAGAATTTTTTCAAGGCATCCGAATGCCAAGTATTTTTTAATTCTACGCCTTCGGCATCGCCGAGTTTGTACACCCCTTTTCGTACTTCGGCAAGAACCAGATAAGGACCTTCCCAATTTGCGTGAAATACCCCGTGGGATGGCCTTCGGGGTCCGAATTCAGCCTTTCGGAGAACGAGGTCTCCTTTCTTTATTCCCTTCGGCCTGGCGCGCAAGTTTATAGCCGCGGCCACTCTTTGCTGAAAAGCTTTTCTTCTCAGCTCGGCTGTTTCTCTGTGTTCGCCGACGAGGTCGAGCTTGGTTCTTAGGCCGAGGTCATTTCCACTTTCATCAAATACTTGCACCCGTACTGATGGTCGCACTACCTCGATTGGGATGATGGCCTCTGTACCGAAAATGAGTGAAAAAGGCGTTTCCCCTGTGGCTCTTCGGGGTGTTGTTCGGTAGCTCCATAATACGCTTTGGAGCTCTCCTGGCCATTTCCCTTTTGCTTCTCCCAGCCTCTTTTTCAGACCATCTTTTATGGTCCTGTTAGATACTTCTACTTGCCCATTGCTTTGGGGGTGAGCTACTGGGGCGAAGTGCATTTTTGTTCCGAGGTCACTGATAAATCCCTGGAACCCTTTGTCTATAAACTGGGATCCATTATCAGCTACTAGTACCCTCGGTATGCCAAATCTGCATACGATATTCTTCCATACGAACTTCTGCACTTCTTTTGCCGAGATAGTAGCCAAGGGTTCTGCCTCGACCCATTTGGAGAAATAATCTACCGCTACTACGCAGAACTTCACGCCTCCAGGTGCTGTTGGGAGTGGTCCTATGAGGTCTATGCCCCAAACTGCGAAGGGCCAGGGATAGTCAGCCGAAGTTACCATTTCCGAGGGTGTCCTCTGGATATTCGCGTGTCTCTGGCAATTACCACATTTCTGGACGAACTGCTTAGCGTCCTTTCTCAGGGTAGGCCAAAAGTACCCTTGGCGAAGTATCACTGCTGCCAGGGTGTCGGTTCCAATGTGCGAACCACAAGCGCCTTCGTGAACTTCTTCGAGGATCATTTCAGTATCCTCTTCGCCAACACACCTCTGCAGTGGATTTGCGTATCCCTGCCGATACAACTCTTCGCCGATTAGGAAGAATCGGCCGGAGCGTCTTCGCACTTTTGCAGCGTCGCCGGGGTCTTCGGGGAGCGCGTTGTCTGCGAGATACCTTTTTATCGGGTCTTTCCATCCTTTTCCCGAGGTTACTATGCTCAATACTGCGATGCTCGGATGGTCTAGCACCTCGGTGCATGTTTTCGACTTCGCCAAGCAATCTGCTTCGGCGTTATCTCGTCGAGGTACGTTTTCGATCCGTATGGTGTCGAACTCTTGAATGAGCTTTGCTACCAGTTCATGGTATTTTGCCAAGGTTGGGTCCTTCGCCCCATAGTCTCCTGCCGTTTGTCGAACTACTAGCTGGGAATCGCTGTGGGCCTTTAAATTTCTCACGCCAATTTTTCTGGCTAGGCGCAATCCTGCTATGAGGGCTTCATACTCAGCCACATTGTTGGTGACGTTAAAGCTGAACTTGATAGCCTTCATTACCTCTAGGCCTTCGGGACCTCTGATAATTACCCCAGCTCCCTGGTGTTCGGACCCCGAGGCTCCGTCAACATACAAAGTCCATTCTGGCTCACCTTCGTTTGGATCCGGATGGCTGTCCTCGGTGGTGGGTACTTCGGCAATGAAGTCTGCCAGAGCTTGAGCTTTTATGGCTTTTCGAGGTTCATAAGTGATGTCGTGTTCGCCAAGCTCTATACACCATTTGGAAAGCCTTCCCGAATGATCAACTTTTCTCATGACATCGCGCAGAGGTAGACTGCTTCGGACGATGATAGGGTGAGCCTGAAAATATGGTCGCAGCCTTCTTCCTGCTAGCACCAAGGCATATATAGCTTTTTGCAACAAAGGATACCTGACTTCGGCGCCATGCAGGGACTTGCTTACATAATAAACCGGCCATTGCTTCGGCCCTTCCTCTTTCACAAGGACCGAGCTTACTGCTTTTTCTGTGACGGCGAGGTATAATACAAGGGGCTCTCCCTCGCGGGGTTGCCGCAGAGTGGGCAGACCGGCTAAGTAGATTTTGAGTTCTTCCCAGGCCCTTTGGCAGTCTTCATCCCAAGGATGATCATTACTTCCGAGGTTGTCCTCCTTTTTTGCTGCCTTAGTGAGGACTTTGAAGAATGGTCGACACCGGTCTCCATACCTGGAAATAAACCTGCTAAGAGAGGTTATCCTTCCGGTGAGTCTCTGCACATCTTTTATTGTGGCAGGAGTTCGGAACTCGAGCAGAGCCTTAATTTTTTCTGGGTTAGCATCAATGCCTCTTTCTGATACCATGTACCCAAGGAACTTTCCCGAGGTCACTCCGAAGATGCACTTTTCGGGATTAAGACGGATCCCGAAGGCTCTGAGCTGGTGGAAAGTTTCCTTTAGATCTGCGACGTGGTCGCCAGGCAGCTTGCTCTTGACTATCATGTCATCGACATATACTTCCATGTTTCTCCCTATTTGGTCGTTAAAGACCTTGCTCATCAACCTCTGGTAGGTGGCTCCTGCGTTTTTGAGCCCGAAGGGCATTCTGACGTAACAGTATGTTCCTCCCTCGGTGATGAAGGCGGTTTTCTCCTCATCTTCGGGGTCCATCCTTATTTGATGATACCCACTGAAGGCGTCTAAGAAACTTAGAGAGCCCGTATTCGGCAGTTGAGTCTACCAATTGGTCTATC
The DNA here is from genome assembly GCA_005392925.1 of Aquilaria sinensis. Classification (NCBI taxonomy): domain Eukaryota; kingdom Viridiplantae; phylum Streptophyta; class Magnoliopsida; order Malvales; family Thymelaeaceae; genus Aquilaria; species Aquilaria sinensis. The sequence goes on from SMDT01000444.1 coordinate 121,190, forward strand.
TGCTTCCTTGTGGCAATAACCACGTTGCTTAACCATTCGGGAGTTGATATGATCAAGGAAGGCACACATGGAGAAGGCAAGGACCCATTGAAGGTTTCTAGTGGACCTATGACAAGGAAGAAAGCTAAGGAGCTCTCAAGTGCACTACAAGCTTTTGTTTCAAGTTTCTTCATGGAGAATGGACATGAAACTTCACAAGGAGCTGCTGGAACTTTCAAGACACCATATGGAGATGATGGATATTCTTGGTACTCATTTCTGGAGTGGTTAGACAAGTCACAAAATAAGGACACCAAGGACATCACTCAAAGTGCACCATTTGAGCCACCTTAAGTGTTCTTGATGCATTTTGTGCCCATAAGCTGGATTTTGAGCTCTAACTTTCTAGACCTATTTTTGCACATCTAAGAGGAAGATTCATGTCATTGGAACTCAAAGATTCAAGCTGGGAGCTGAAGATACAAGTGAAAGCCCTAAAGTGCCCAAAAATGCACCCGAAAAAGGCTATTTGGGGGTTTTCGGGTTTAATCTTGTATTTGCATTTTATTTTTGTTCAATTACTGTTTAGATACATTATTTAGGATGTTATTTAGGCTATGGAATTAATTTGAATCGTTTTGGACAAGTGGCATACGCTGCATACACTAAACTTGTTCAAACTAGGAGTTAGAGTCCTAATTTGACTAGGATTTCCTATGTCTTTGTATCTAGGATTCCTAAGGGATTTAGGCTGCGAATTTTGCCCAGATTTTAACCCTAGTTTAGGCCTATATAAAGGCACATATTCTGGATGTAAAACACAGATTAATGCCAAAATAATATTGCTCTTTGGAGAGGTTTTCTCTTTGGTTCTTTGTGGACTGCCTTGGTGCACAAGTGTGCTTGTGTTCTTGGTGTTCTTATACTTCTCGTTTCTAGTCACAGGTTGATTAGGGGTGGGGGTCTTCAAATCCAGTCTCTTTGATGTCTTGTGGAGCTTGAAAAACATCTTGGGCACGTTTCATGGTCTTTATACCATCGGGGTTCGCATCAGTTGGTATCAGAGCCACAAGTTCCATTGAAGGACATATCTTTGTGTTCTTGTTTCTCTTCGGTTTTCTTTCAATTTTGTTCAGTAAATTTGTGTTTTAATTCTCTGTTTTAATCCTTTTTCTTCTTGTTTCAGGTCTGTCCTTTTTATTCCATCCTTGTTCAAGTCCGAAAATCACAAAAACAACAAAAAGAAGTCAATCCGTGTTGTCTAGTTTTCTCGGTTTCAAATTGTTTGTTCCTGATTATTTCTTATCTTTCTGTTTCATGTCCAGCCCTATTAATCTTTCTTGTTTTCATTGTTTCCAGCATCCTAGAGTCAAGAAAACACCAAAAAAAAAGAAGGATCCAAGTTCAGGAAGTTTCGGTACAAAAAAGTTGTTTCAAATTGTGCAAGTTTCAATAGTTTCTTGTTTTGGCCGAATAGAAAACTGACTTTTTGTCTTTGGCAGCAAGGAACTTCAAGGAGAAAGTTGTTTTAGCATCAAAACAGCAAGCAAAAAAAAAAAGAGAAAAAAAAAGAAAGAAAAAGAAAAGAAAAGAAAAGAAAAGAAAAAGAAAAGAACAAAAGAAAGAGCTTGCAAAAAGAGAAGTTTTTACAAAGTGTTGGAAGTTTTGTGCCCCAAAACCTATCCCATTGTTTTTAAGCCAAAAAGCTTTCTTTGTGGTTCTTGTGATCATCAATTGCAAGGGCTTCCTAGAGTCTTTTAAAGCTTGTTTAGCCCACCTCTTTTGGAGTCAAAATAGTTCTTCAAAAATTCAAGTTTTCTTGTGTGCTTTGAGGATACTTTTTTTAGAACTTTTGAGAACTCTTTGAATAGCAATATCTCACTAACAAATTGAGTGTTTGAGTGTTAATCTTTTGAGTGAAACACATGAGGTGAGTGCTTGTCAGGATCTTTGAATTTTCAGGAGTATGGAGGGCCAAGAGGATAGGAGGATGGAAGTAAGGAACAATGATGAGCCAACCATGAGAGAGCTTCAAGAAACTCTCAATAGACTTGTTGGGAGGATTGAGGACATTGACTTGAGGTTGCCAAGGAGACCAAATCCCATCTTGCAACCAAGGAGAGGTCCAAGGAGAGAAGAGCCCGAGGAGGAAGAAGGGCATTGGCATGACCATGGGCTTCCAAGGAGGGGGGAGCCAAGGGAGGACAACAGTCTAAGCTCCATCAAACTTACCATTCCACATTTCCAAGGGAAGAGTGATCCAGATGCATATTGGGAGTGGTAGCAAAAGATTGAGATGGTGTTTGGGTGCCATCACTATTCTGAGGAAAAGAAAGTTAAAGTGGCTACTATTGAATTCACTGATTATGCTCTTGTATGGTGGAACTAGGTTGTCACTTCTAGGAGGAGGAATGAGGAGGAACCCATCAATACATGGAGAGCTTTTAAAGCCATGATGAGAAAGAGATTTGTTCCAAGTTACTACTAGAGAGATCAACACCTCAAACTTCAAAGGCTTGTGCAAGGCCAAAGGAGTGTGGAGGACTATCATAAGGACTTGGAGATGACACTAAGCCGAGCCAATATCATTGAAGATGAGGAGGCTACCATTGCTAGATTCATCAATGGCCTTAACCATGAGATTGCCAACAAAGTGGAGATGGTGCCATATGTCAACATGGAGGATTTGCTTCACCATGCCACTAAGGCCGAAAGAATCATCAAGAGGTCTAAGGCATCCAAGATGGCTCAAGGAGGAAGTTCCACATGGAGGGGAACATGGAGTAAGGAGGCACCAAAGCCAAGAATGGAGGCTACCAGAGGAGGCATGTCTCGGCCTCAACAAGACAAACCCAAGGTGCCACCCAAAGATGTGCCCAAGTCAAGGGAGATTGAATGCTTCAAGTGTAGAGGCAAGGGGCACTACATGAGAGATTGTCCTAACAAAAAGGTGATGATTCTCAAAGATGATGGTGAGATCACATCCGAGGAGGAGGATGCCATGGAGGATACACCACCTTTGGAGGATGATGAGCAAAACACACTTGAGCCCGAGGAAGGTGACTTTGCTTTTGTTGCTAGGAGAGCTCTAAGTGTACAAGCCAAGGAGGAGGCCAATCAAAGGGAGTGCATATTCCGCACTAGATGCCGAATCAAAGATCAAGTGTGCAGCCTCATTGTTGATGGAGGAAGTTGCACCAATGTAGCAAGTTCAACCATGGTGGAGAAGTTGAAGCTTCCAACTCAAAAGCACCCACAACCATATAGGCTTCAATGGTTGAATGATGCCGGGGAGGTAAAAGTGGTAAAGCAAGTTTCAGTTAAATTCAAAATTGGTACTTACCATGATGAAATTCTTTGTGATGTTGTTCCTATGCATGCTTGCCACATTTTGCTTGGAAGGCCGTGGCAATTTGATAAGAAAGTCACACATAATGGAGAGAAAAACTTGTACTCATTTGTCCATGAAGGAAGGCCAGTCACACTTAGTCTACTTTCACCACAACAAGTTTTGGAGGATCAAAGGAAACTTCAAAGTAAGGTTGAGAGAAAAATAAATGAGGGGAAAGTTGAGGGCAAGAGTGAAGAGGGGAAAGCCGAGAGACAAAATGAGAGATCAAGTGAGATGAGTGACCATGAGGGGAAGAAGAGTGGAGAGTTCCCAACAGAAAAGAATGAAAGGAAGTTGAGTGGAAAAAATGAGTGCTATATTGCTAAAATGAGTGATGTGAGGAAAGCCATTCAAGCACAAAGACCAGTGCTTCTTTTAATTTACAAAGAATCTTTACTTGTTGTCAATATCTAACACATCTTCCTAGTGTTGCTGTGTCTTTGTTGCAGGACTTTGAAGATGTTTTCCCTGAAGATCTGAGAGGTTTGCCTCCAATTAGAGGCATTGAGCATCAAATAGACCTAGTCCCGGGAGCACCAATTCCAAATCGGCCAGCTTATAGAACCAATCCCGAGGAGACTAAGGAGATTGAGTAGCAAGTAAAGGAGTTGTTGGACAAAGGCCTTGTGAGGGAAAGTTTGAGTCCTTGTGCCGTACCTGTACTTTTGGTGCCAAAGGAGGATGGTTCATGGCGCATGTGCATGGATTGTAGGCCTGTCAACAAGATCACTGTAAAGTATAGACATCCTATTCCTAGACTTGATGATATGCTTGATGAGTTGCATGGTTCTACTTTGTTTTCAAAGATTGATTTAAAAAGTGGGTACCATCAAATTAGAATGAGGGAAGGGGATGAATGGAAAACTGCTTTCAAAACAAAGTTTGGACTTTATGAATGGTTAGTTATGCCTTTTGGATTAACTAATGCTCCTAGTACTTTCATGAGACTTATGAATCATGTCTTGCGTGACTTCATTGGTAGGTTTGTTGTTGTGTACTTTGATGATATCTTAGTATATAGCAAGAACTTAGAAGAGCATGTTGGACACCTCACACAAGTACTAAGCACTTTAAGAGGACAAAAGTTGTATGCTAACTTGAAGAAGTGCTCTTTTTGTGTTGACAAAGTTGTTTTCCTTGGATTTGTTGTGAGTTCACATGGAATTGAGGTAGATCAAGAGAAGGTGAGAGCCATACAAGAATGGCCGACGCCAACATCCATTACTGAGGTGAGATCATTCCATGGGTTAGCTAGCTTCTATAGGAGGTTTGTTAGGAATTTTTCTACCATTGCTGCACCTCTAACTGAAGTTATAAGGAAGAATGTGGGATTTAAGTGGGGAAAAGCTCAAGAAGATGCTTTCGGGTTGTTAAAAGAAAAGTTATGCCATGCACCACTTTTAGCTTTGCCTAACTTTGCTAATACTTTTGAAGTTGAGTGTGATGCTTCAGGTATAGGCATTGGAGCTGTATTGATGCAAGGAGGCCGCCCCATTGCATACTTTAGTGAGAAGTTGAATGGTGCTAGCTTGAACTATCCCACATATGACAAGGAGCTCTATGCTTTGGTAAGAGCTTTGGAGACTTGGCAACATTATTTGTGGCCAAGAGAGTTTGTGATTCACACTGATCACCAAGCCCTTAAGTTTCTTAGTGGGCAAGGTAAGTTGAATAGGAGGCATGCTAAATGGGTAGAGTTTATTGAGTCATTCCCATATGTTATCAAATACAAGCAAGGTAAGGATAATGTAGTGGCGGATGCACTTTCAAGAAGGTATGCTTTACTTTCGGCTTTAGATGCAAAAGTTTTGGGTTTTGAACACTTGAAGGATTTATATGCTAGTGATGATGATTTCGGTGAGATTTATTCTAAGTGTTCTAAGTTTGCTTTTGAGAAGTTCTACCAAGTTAATGGCTTTCTTTTCAAAGAAAACAGGTTGTGCATACCAAAGACATCTTTGAGGGAATTGCTCACAAAGGAAGCTCATTGTGGAGGACTTATGGGACACTTTGGACAAGCCAAGACTTTGCATACTTTGAAGGAACATTACCATTGGCCGAATATGGTAAGAGATGTGAAAAAGGTATGTGAGCAATGCATTGCATGTAGGAAGGCAAAATCCACTCACACTTCACATGGGTTATACACACCACTTCCTACACCTAGTCATCCATGGGTAGATATTTCTATGGACTTCATTGTTGGATTGCCTAGGACTAAAGGAAACCGTGACTCAATCTTTGTTGTAGTTGATAGGTTTTCTAAGATGGCTCATTTTATTCCATGCAATAAGACTGATGATGCTATTCATGTGGCTGAATTGTTTTTCAAAGAAATTGTTAGACTTCATGGTGTTCCTAGAACTATAGTTTCGGATAGAGATACTAAGTTTCTAAGCCACTTTTGGAGGACTTTGTGGGGTAAGCTAGGAACTAAGCTTTTGTTTTCTACATCTTGTCACCCACAAACTGATGGGCAAACTGAGGTAACCAATAGGACTTTAGGTTCCATGCTTAGAGCTATCATTGGTAAAAATTTGAAAGCTTGGGAAGATTGTTTGCCTCATGTAGAATTTGCTTATAATAGGTCCATGCATTCTACTACTAATTTGTCACCTTTTGAGATTGTTTATGGTTTTAATCCTTTAACTCCATTGGATCTTTTGCCATTACCTACTCATGAGGTATCTAGTTTGGATGGTAGTAAGAAGGCCGAGAGCATCAAGAGGTTGCATGAGAAGGTTAAGCAACAAATTGAACTCAAAAATCAACAAGTTGCTAAGAAAGCCAACCAAGGCCGAAGGAGAGTTGTGTTTGAACCTGGAGATTGGGTTTGGTTACACATGAGAAAAGAAAGATTTCCAGCTGCAAGAAGGACTAAGCTTCATCCAAGAGGAGATGGACCATTCCAAGTCATTAAGAAGATCAATGACAATGCATATATGCTACACTTGCCAGGTGAGTACAATGTGAGTGCTACTTTTAATGTTTCTGATTTATCTTTGTTTGAACATGCATATTCGTGGACGAATCCTTCTAAGGAGGGGGAAGTTGATATGATCAAGGCAGGCACACTTGGAGAAGGCAAGGACCCATTGAAGGTTTCTAGTGGGCCTATGACAAGGAAGAAAGCTAAGGAGCTCTCAAGTGCACTACAAGCCTTTGTTTCAAGTTTCTTCATGGAGAATGGACATGAAACTTCACAAGGAGCTGCTGGAACTTTCAAGACACCATATGGAGAGGATGGATATGCTTGGTACTCAGTTCTGGAGTGCTTAGACAAGTCACAAAATAAGGACACCAAGGACACCACTCAAAGTGCACCATTTGAGCCACCTTAAGTGTTCTTGATGCATTTTGTGCCCATAAGCTGGATTTTTGAGCTCTAACTTTCCAGACCTCTTTTTCCACGTCTAAGAGGAAGATTCATGTCATTGGAACTCAAAGATTCAAGCTGGCAGCTGAAGATACAAGTGAAAGCCCTAAAGTGCCAAAAAATGCACCCGAAAAGGCTATTTGGGGGTTTTCGGGTTTAATCTTGTATTTGCATTTTATTTTCATTCAATTCCTGTTTAGATACATTATTTAGGATGTTATTTAGGCTATGAAATTAATTCAGGTCGCTTAGGACAGGTGGCATACGCTGCATACACAAAACAAGTTAGAAAGGGTTTAGGAATCCTAATTGGACTGGGTTTTCTTGAGTCCTTTGTAACTAGGTTTCCTAGGTGACTTAGGCTGCGAATTTTGCCCAGATTCTTACACTAGTTTAGGCTTATATGAAGGCACATATTCTGGATGTAAACACACAGATTAATGCCGAAATAATATTGCTCTTTGGAGAGGTTTTCTCTTTGGTTCTTTGTGGACTGCCTTGGTGCACAAGTTTGCTTGTGTTCTTGGAGTTCTATACTTCTCGTTTCTAGTCACAGGTTGATTAGGGGTGGGGGTCTTCAAATCTAGTCTCTTTGATGTCTTGTGGAGCTTGAAAAACATCTTGGGAGCGTTTCATGGTCTTTATACCATAAGGGTTCACATCAGAGAGGATATGAGTCTTTTGGGCAAGCATCGTTCAAGTTTCTGAAGTCGATGCACATCCGGAGCTTACTGCTTCCTTCTTTTGTGGCAATGACCACGTTGCTTAACCATTCAGGGTACTTGACCTCCCTGATGACATCAGCGTTCAACAGGCGCTGGACTTCGGTTTTGACAAAGTTACTTTTATGGACTGAGATGCCCCGTTTCTTTTGCCGGACAGGTTTTGCTTCCGGTCCTACTCTAAGGCTATGCTGTATTACGCTAGGGTTTACCCCTGGCATATCTTTCGGCGAGTAGGCAAACAGATCTTTATTTGCCAGCAGAAAAGATACAAGTTTTTTCTTGTCACCTTCGGCCAAGTTCTTCCCTATTCGGGTACTTTGGCCTGGGACAAGTTCTACTTTTTCCATTTCCGCTTTCGCGGGATCTTCTGCCTCGCCCTTCTTTGGTGCCTTTGCCTCCACCGTTTGTGCGAAGTTGTTTGCCGGAGCTTTTCGTGCCTTGACGAACACCTTCCTTACTTCGCCCTGATCTATGAAGATTTCCGCATCTCCATCCTTGGTGGCGAAAGTGACAGTTAAGTACTTCACATCAGGGCGAATGTGCAGATTTCCCTGTGTCTGTCTTCCAAGGATGGCGTTGTATGATGAAGGGACATTCATGACAATGAACCTTGCCATTGTGGAGGCGAATAATTCAGCAGTCCCATCTACCGAAGTTCCTTTCAGCATTAAGGGGAGATCGATCCATCCGAGGACAGGCAGTTCGGATGGTCCTACCCCGAAAGTAGGCGAGGTGACGGGCTTGAGGTTGCTGCTAGATATGCCCAAGTTCGGCAGTAAGTGTGAAAACAGGACGTCGGCGTTTGATCCATCGTCGAGCAACACTCTCTTGACGTCCCAGTTTCCTATCCTCGCCATGATCAACAGCGGATCGTCATGGGGAAAGATGACGGCGGAACCATCCTTGCGGGCCAGTTTCTTTGTCGGACTCTGATATTCCATGACTGCTATTTCTCTGGCCTTCCTCTTTCTTTCCGAGGATGGGAGCCCCGTCGTGATTGTTTGTATTATTCCCGCCGGAGGTGGAGGGCGCCTTTTCGGACTTCGGTTCCTCCGCCTGTCGGAGTCGTAGTCCTCATCTTCTGCCTTTCCTTCCTCCTCTTTTCTCCCTTTCGGGGACGGCATCCGCAGATAACGTCGAAGTTGGCCCAGTTTTATCAGCGACTCTATATACTTCTTCAATTGGAAGCAGTCTTCGGTGTCGTGGCCGTGGTCGCGGTGAAACTGGCAGAACTTCTTTATGTTCTTCTTGTTATCAGCGGTCATGGCCCTTGGCCGCTGAATCTGAGTCCCCTGCCTTTCCATTGTCATGAGGATGTTGGTTCTCGTGGTGTTCAGGGGTGTGAAAATTGGGAGTTTCCTTCCCCGCATTCTCCGAGGTCAGCCTGCCTGTTCGGTTGGATACCGGGTTTGCTGGTTGGACCCTTCGGCCCGGGTGTGATCGGACTTCGGTCCACCCATTCTCAGCTCTTCGGCCGTCATGTGCTGTTCGGCCCTTCGGTAAAATTCACCAAGCGTGTCCGGGGGGTCCTTGGAGAACTCGTAAAACAGCTGTGAGTCCCTCCGAAGGCCCCGCGTCATGGCGAGAATGCGTATTTCGGGCCGAAAGTCTGGGACACTCAAAGCTTCTCTGTTGAACCTTTCGACATAGTCGCGGATGGTTTCTCCATTTCTTTGCGCTATGTCGAACATTTGGACAGGCATCTTCGCCGTTGGCCGACTTCCAATAAATTGCTGCGTGAAGGCCGTGGATAACTCCTGGAACTCCGTGATGGTTCCTGGAGCCAATGAATTATACCATGCAGTTGCTGGTCCTGTGAGGGTGACCTCGAAACATTTGCACAAGGTAGCATCGTCGGCACCGTGCATCATCATGCTGCGTCTGTACTTGGTCAGATGGGCCTGTGGATCAGTGCGGCCATCATAAGTTTCCAGCCGAGGTACTCTGAAGTCGCCTGGCATGGCTGCCCCAACTACAGCTTGGGTGAACGGGGACTCATCCCCACAAAAGGTTCCAGACAGCCTGGCCCAGACGGGTTTGCGGGCTACCTGTTTTTCCACCCTATCTAGTCTCGCTAGTATCCTCTCCATAAGGATAGTGGCACTAGGTTCTTCTTCTGGGAAGGGAGATTGCCGGCGCCTCTTCGGGGAGTGAGTTCGGCGTCGGGGGGACAGGGACTTCGCCTCAGGCGACGAACTCCTTCGATGTGGGATTTTGGGTTGCTTGGACCCTGTTTGTCCCGCAAGCCGTGCCCCGAGGGGCATCTTTTGTTGGGTTTCGGGAGCCAAACAGCACAGCGGAATTTAACCAAAACCCTCCAGGATCCAAGTGAAACGGGGTAAACCGGGTGTTCGAAAATTTTCATAACTAATTTTCGATTGAGATCTCTCACTCAACTGTAGAGTCAAATCACAAAACCTGAACAGTTGACGTGTTCAGGCTCTCTATGGTATCCACACGAGCCTCTCGGGATCACCACGCTTCCACCACGTCCCGGTAGATGCGTTTCTCTTGCGCTCGCAGTGCTAGCTTGCGTCCTCCAAGGAATTGCAAGAGAAGAGTGCGGCTGTCCTTTTTGGATGCTAGGGCAAGGAGACCTACGAATTTCTCACTTAAAAGTTGTATTTATAGTGAGACTCAACTTCCAGGCCTAATAGGTTTCAAAGCCCTAATCCAATTAGGATTGAATTTCGGGCTTAATAATGGCTCAACTCTTGGGCCCATTATTAATACAAAATTAAAGTGAAACCATAACCCAAATAATTAGCCCATGCACTCTAATGATCCAAATTGCTCTATGTGTGCGACCCAATAGGCTCTTATCACGTTGGCAATGATCATAAATCACATTTATGATCATAAGCAATGAGCGGTGTCTAGCAACACATCATTGCTACCCAAGTGACAAGATTGTCGATGATTCAACTATACCTTTATGATCATCACCGATATATGCCATTGTCCCTTTGTCCAAGATATCAAGACTAAGCACGAGACATGGAATGTGTCACTCTCGTATAGCCCAATCTTTGGTTTCTTGATTACCGAGTAGACTAACTTAAACTGATGACATTGATATCGCATATCAACTCATCCGAGCATGGCCATGCATTTTCTAAGTCTCACTCTATCAAGGGGCCCGAAGATATCGCTCCCGTTACATAGGAGGGACAAATCCCATCTTGATCATACAAATCCCTCCGCATGATATGTGACATACCCAATGACCTCCTTCAAGTTCACTCAGTTACGAGCAACAAAGGAAAGTATCAAAGTATGTGACTCACATGTAGGGAACCTTGATGATCTTAGGTCGAAGGACTACATATACCCTGATCACTATGGGAATCACTTATGACACTCATATAACGATCCATGTAGTGTTCTCATGGTGGGTCGGTCCAGTACACAAGTTCTCCAACTTGTACCCATATGTAGACTACATATCTCATATTAGTCTCCACATATGCTAGTCGTTATGTATTATTGCAACCCGCTCCACAATAATACTAGACCAGGGACTTTTAAGAATATCATTATTCTAGGGTTACAATTATGTTTGTTAAGTTACGCAGGAACAAAACAACAAACATAATTGCTGGATTAATGCCTTAATAAAATATCATGACTCAATGTGCAAAAATACAATCATCTCATGACTGGCTTTCGGGCACAACACTAACATCTTTTCCGTTGAAGACTCCTCACGCGGGTCTCCGCTTCCCGATCTATGATGGGTTGATTTGGGGCTTCTCTCCCGATGGCGTGCTGGCGAGGGAGGCCTTTGGGCCTGAGTTTGTTGTGGTCACCTTCGGTCTATCTACTGTGTCATTTTAGCCACAAAAGAATGCTGAAAGTCGCGTAGAAAGCTCAAAGTAATGACTAGAGGGCGTTCTTCCTCGGGCGCGGAAGTCCCTGGAAGGGTTTGCTCAGTAGCTGGTTGAGCTTCAGGCGCGGACGGGGACCTCGGGAGTCCGTTGTCCTTCGAACGCCAAGTTTCAACAATGGCGACCTCAGAGGGGCTTCCCACAGACGGCGCCAAATAATGCCCAGCAGCATCTTCGTTGAGTGACATTCTGACTTCTGGAAGGACTTCCTGAGAGGGAGAATGCCTGGAGCCCAGATTTCCCAGGGGAGTGTGCCTGAAAAGCTCAGAAGAGAGGGTTAGGAGGTCCCCGGGATGTTTTTCCGGGGAGGAGCCTCCGACGCCCAAGTCAGTGTCCTGAGAAGGTACAAGGGGGGAGCACTAAGGTTTTAGTGACCTTGCCTGTTTTTGTTTTCTCAAGGAAAGGGGTCTGATCCAGCCTCTCATTTGCCAGGGCTTGTTTCCTGGTATTTATAGGAGTGTCCAATCCGTTCAGATCATGACATGTGTTTGATCAGATCTTTTCTGTACCTTCGGGCGTAGGGGACAAGTAGCTGTTTGCAGGCTCCTCGAGCTTTGGTCCGAGACAAGTCGTGACAAAACCTGGACGGCATTAGCGTGTCAGATCGGAGTTTGAGGCGTCATGTAGCGCCTGTGGGTGACATGTCAGAGGCTCCTTAAATGCTCATGCCATACTCCCGAGGTCCTCTGGGCGAGGTCGTTTTTGACAGAGATGCCCTTCCTCGGGAGCTATGCTCGTGGTTTCGGGGAGTTCCCTGGTTCGGAGGTTCTGCCTTCGTGGAGATCCTCTTCTACTTGCAATAGTCAGTTCTTCATATCCGAAGGTGATCCATCCAGTCCCCCCGGGGGAGCCAACAATATCTTTGAAATCCTTGGCATACTAGCCGAAGTCCAAAGTTTGAGGCTTCTTGACTTCGATCCCTCCGAGGTCAGTGATAGCGCCTTTTTCGGATGATGCCAGGCTTCTCGATCACACTTTCGGCAAGAAGTATGTTCTGAAAGAGGCGATAGCCCTTCGGCTATCAGTGGGCATGTCAACAAGATCACTATAAAGTATAGAATCCTATCCTTTGACTTGATGATATGCTTGATAAATTACATTGTTCAACTTTGTTTCTAATATTGATTTAAAAAGTGGTTGCCATCAAATTTGGATGAGGGAAAAGGATGAATAGAAAATAGCTTTCAAAACAAAAATTGAACTTTGTGAATGGTTAGTGATGCCCTTTAGGTTGAGTAATGCTCCTAGTACTTTCATGAGACTTAGGAATCATGTCTAGCATGAATTCATTGGTAGGTTTGTTGTTGTATATTTTGATGACATCTTAGTATATAGTAAGAACCTAGGAGAGCATGTTGGACACCTAAAACGAGTGCTAAGTACTCTAAGAAACCAAAAAGTTGTTAGCTAACTTGAAGAAGTGCTCTTTTTGTGTTGACAAAGTTATTTTCCCTAATTTTGGTGTGAGTGCCCAAGGCATTGAGGTGGATTAAAAGAAGGCAAGGGCTGCACAAGAATGGCCAACCCCAACTTCGATTATTGGAGTAAGATCATTCCATCAGTTAACTAGCTTCTATAGGAGGTTTATAAGAAATTTCTCTTTCATTACTACACCTCTAACTAAAGTTATCAAGAAGAATGTATGATTTACATGGGGGAAAGCTCAAGAGGAGGCTTCCAAGCTGTTGAAAGAAAGGTTGTTCCATGCACCACCTTTAGCTTTGCTTAACTTTGCTAACATTTTTTAGGTTGAATGTGAAGCTTCAGGTATAAGCATTGGAGCTGCATTGATGCTAGGAGGACACCTTATTGCATACTAATGTGAAAAGTTCAATGTTGCTACTTTTAACTACCCCACCTATGATAAGTAGCTTTATGCTTTGGTAAAAGCTTTGGAGACATGCCAACACTACTTGTAGCCGAAAGAATTCGTCATCCATACATACCAACTTCCCCTTAAGTTTCTTAACGGGCAAGGTAAGTTGAATAGGAGGCATGTAAGGTGGGTAAAATTCATTGAGTTATTCCCTTATGTTATCAAATACAAGCATGGTAAGGATAACATAGTGGCAGATGCACTTTCTAAGAGGTATGCTTTTCTTTCTACATTAGATGCTAAAGTGTTGGGTTTTGAGCAATTGAAGGATTTATATGCTTTTGATCATGATTTTGGTGAAATTTATGCTATGTGTTCTAAGTTTGCTTTTGAGAAATTCTATCATGTTAATGGGATTTTTTTTCCAGAGAAAACAGGTTCTGTATTCCCAAGACATCATTGAAGGAACTACTCAAAACTCATTATGGAGGACTAATGGGACACTTTTGATAAGCCAAGACCTTGCATACTTTGAAGGAGCACAATCATTTCCCTAACATAGCCAAGGTTGTAAGGAAGGATTGTGAACAATGGATAGCATGTAAAAAGGCTAAGTCTACCCACACTTTACAAGGTTTGTATACAACGCTTCCTGTATCTACTCATCAATGGTTTGATGTTTGATTAGATTTCATACTTGGATTGCCTAGGACTAAATGAAGCGAAGATTATTTCTTAGTTGTATTTGATAGGTTTTCTAAGATCACTTACGATATTCCATGCAATAAAACAGATGATGCTATACATGTGGCTGAGTTGTGTTTTGGGGAAGGTTTTGTTACCACATCAACAATTGGAAAAATTATAGTATAAAGGCATAATGGTTATAAACTATTATATAGCATAATTTTCACCATAGTGAATGAAATGTGAGGGGTAAACTGAATACTCTACACCTCCTTAAGATATTACAATGGTTACTTGGTACTAAAGGAAGCCCTAGAGGATTGCTTGTTTTACAAGTAATCTATGGGTCTTATTGCAAGATTTCAAGACTTGGGTACTCAATTGTACAACTCTAAAGAAGAGATTTTGGAAGGATTTGATTGGTATGGAAGAAATTTTTGGATTCTAAATTGCATAAAGGAAGCAAAGGCTATTATTCAAGAACCTAGGACAACTAGGTTTACAATTGTTCACAAAAATAACTTAAAGGTGGGATGATTTTTTATAAGACTCAAAGTTGGCCATTTCTAGCATTATCCTAGCCTTTTATTTCCAAGTTATAAGGTCAAAATGGTGGGCTACAGATTAGCCAAAAATTCTTTTCTTAAGACATACTTATACTAACCTAAGTGAAGGTTAAGGTCAAACTAATCAAATCAAGTAAATATCTTGATTTCTTTACCTTTCCTTGGTCATTTTCAGCCCTCACCAACCAGAGTTCCTCCCTTAGCTCCTCTATAACCTTCCATGGCCACCATAGCTCAATCTCTCAAGAAATCACAAAGGAAAGCAATCGGATTCAACAGGAGAGAGAAAAACTCTCGTTTTTGGGTTTATTGAGCTTCCTTTGCTATTTTCAGTTTTCACAACTTAGGTAAGGATTTTACCTAGCTTTCATGGCTATTTATTCTTCAATACTAATGCCCAAACATCCATGAAGCTAAGACCCTAAGCTTGGAAGAGAGCCAAGAGCTTGATGAACCAAGTTTAGGTAAAGGGGGAAATCGCACCATGGGTTTCGGGCCTACAGCTTTGGTTCTCAGTTATGGCAGTGCAATTGACGGTTTCTAGAGCCCAAGTTAGTACTAACTAAGACCTAAAAGACCCCTAAGACCAAGCAATATCTTGAGGAGGGCTTCCATAGTGAGTTCTTAACGTTCTTTTGATTGTTTATGAATTAACCCTAATGTGTTTATTGCTGCCAGCATTACATTTGTTTGTTGCTGTGTTGTTTGTGCATTTGGATGGTTGTGTTTGTATATTTGTACTATAATTTTTTGTTTTAGTGTCTTTTTATTTCAGGTATATGACTGGAGTTTGAAGATTTTAATGATAAGCCCTTACTAAGTTTCTTTCAAGAAACTTACCCACTTTCGGTCCATTTCAAGTTCAGCAGAAAGATCACATTCAAAATGACCTTTATCATTTAATTTTTGATCTGAAATTTAAGGTACATGAACTTCCATGTGTTTAGTTATGATCTGGAAAGTTTTCTGATTTTAGGAGCACATTTAGTATTTTTAGTGATGGTGCTTATTTTCTTGTGCAACAGCTGTCCAGCATTCTGTTTCTGGAGTGCATTGTGTCTAAAGCTCTCCTGTTACTAAGGTGTGTGTTTTAACTAATTGAAGAACATTATATAGTGCATGGATGCATGTACATGTAATGCATGTGAATTTTGGACAATGTATGTGAACATTTGTGGGCTATTTTGCTATGTATGATGATGCTATGCACAGGCTGCCTAAGTGTGCAATATGGGCTGCTTGTTTCTAAATTTTGGTATTGGCTATGTAAGGATGCTAGCTGTAAGGGAATTTAATTCACAGGTGTCTTGGACATGTATGGAATAGCCTTGATCAGCTTACCCCTTGTGAATGAAGTGTTTGCATGCTTATAAAATTTTGTATGGGCAAAATGGTCATAAAGTGATCAGAATTTTGACTATACACTCAAATTTCTATATCTCCCTATGTAGAATGAATCCTAGCATGAAATTTTGACCACACCTAGAGCACATCTAGAGGCTAAACTAGGATATAGAATTTCTGAATTTGGAGCCCTGTAGCAAAAGATATGACATTTCAAAGTTGGCTAAGTTACTGTTCATTTTGTCAGAATTTTGTAACCAACTGCAAAAATCCTTAACTTGGTCCATAGGTGGGCTATTGATGTAAAACAAAATTCCTTGGTTTAATCGAAGTCTCTACTTGATAATGGAGTGAAGAAAACTTGAGTCGCATGGCTAGAAGGATATAGTTTATTAAAGGAAGTTTGGGTGCAGTGGCTGGAATTTTTGAACCTAATAAGAATGCTTAATGCGTGGAAGCCAAAACTAAGACTTGTGTTAGTGTTTTATTTCCTAGCTGCCATAGTGTTCATAAATGTGAATATGTGTGTTATGGTTAGACCAATATGCATGTATTTACATAGTGCTCAAGAGGGCACTTGAGTATGTACACCAGGGGTGTTGTTCTGGTGACCTACAGGACACACCAATCCTGGGAGTTTAAATGCATAGTTTTAGCACCATAACTAGATTACCCTGTAGTGGGTAACAGATGTTAGTCTTAGAGCATGGTTAGAGGATGGTTTATAATGTTAGTGTTGTGCCCAAAAAGCCAATCATGAGATGATTGTATTTTTGCACATTGAGTCATGATATTTTATTGAGGCATTAATCCAACAATTATGTTTGTTGTTTTGTTTCAGCGTAAATTAACAAACATAATCATAACCCTAGAATAATGATATTCTTAAACATCCCTAGTCTAGTATTATTGTGGAGCGGGTTGAATAATACATAACGACTAGCATATGTGGAGACTAATATGAGATATGTAGTCTGCATATGGGTACAAGTTGGAGAACTTGTGTACTGGACCGACCCACCATGAGAACACTACATGGATTGTTATATGAGTGTCATAAGTGATTCTCATAGTGATCATGGTATATGTAGTCCTTCGACCTAAGATCATCAAGGTTCCCTACATGTGAGTCACATACTTTGATACTTTTCTTTGTTGCTCCTAACTGAGTGAACTTGAAGGAGGTCATTGGGTATGTCACATATCATGCAGAGGGATTTGTATGATCAAGATGGGATTTGTCCCTCCTATGTAACGGGAGTGATATCTTTGGGCCCCTTGATAGAGTGAGACTTAGAAAATGCATGGCCATGCTCGGATGAGTTGATATACGATATCAATGTCATCAGCTTAAGTTAGTTTACTCGGTAATCAAGAAACCAAAGATTGGGCTATACGAGAGTGATACATTCCATGTCTCGTGCTTAGTCCTGATATCTTGGACAAAGGGACAATGGCATATATCAATGATGATCATAAAGGTTTAGTCGAATCATCGACAATCTTGTCACTTGGGTAGCAATGATGTGTTGCTAGACACCGCTCATTGCTTATGATCATAAATGTGATTTATGATCATTGCCAACATGGCAAGAGCCTATTGGGTCACACACATAGAACTATTTGGATCATTAGAGTGCATGGGCTAATTATTTGGGTTATGGTTTCACTTTAATTTCATATTAATAATGGGCCAAAGAGTTGAGCCATTATTAAGCCCGAAATTAAATCTTAATTGGATTAAGGCTTTGAAACCCAATAGGCCTGCAAGTTGAGTCTCACTATAAATATAACTTTTAAGTGAGAAATTCGCAGGTCTCCTTGCCCTAGCCTCCAAAAAGGACAGCCACACTCTTCTCTTGCAATTCCTTAGAGGACGCAAGCTAGCACTGCGAGCGCAAGAGAAACGCATCTACCGGGACGTGGTGGAAGTGTGGTGATCCCGAGAGGCTCGTGTGGATACCATAGAGAGCCTGAACACGTCAACTGTTCAAGTTTTGTGATTCGACTCTACAGTTGAGTGAGAGATCTCAACCGAAAATTAGGTATAAAAATTTTCGAACACCCGGTTTACCCCGTTTCACTTGGATCCTGGAGGGTTTTGGTTAAATTTCACTGCACTATTTGGCTCGCAAAACCCATCATATACATGTACATATAGTTTCATTTTGCATACTAGCTTAATACATGAACTCAGTTTGGTCAGCTACTAGTGTAAAGTACCATTAAAATACCTATGATCTTTATTTGTGCTCTATGATGAATCATGAACAGGAAGTAAACATGGTTGCCAAAAGGAGAGGAGAACCACCCCTAAGACCTCCTACTGTTACCCGCTCCAGGGTAGTCCAATTATGGTGCCAAAACTGTCCATTTAAACTCCCAGATTTAGTGTGTCCTGTAGGTCATCAGAACAACACCCCTAGTGTAGATACTCAAGTGACCCTCTTGAGCACTATGTAAATACATACATATTGGTGTAATCATAACACACATATTTACATTTATGCACACTATGGCAGCTAAGAAGGAAAACACTAGCACAAGTCTTAATCTTGGCTTCCACACATTAGTGAATCTTGTTAAGTTCTAGTGACCATCTATTGCACATGTAACTTCTACTAATAAAATGTATCATTCTAGCCAAATACCCCCTATTTTCTTTGCTCCATTATCAAGTAGAGACTTAGAGAAAATTAAGGAATTTTGTTTTACATCAATAGCCCACCTATGGACCAAGTTATGGATTTTTTAAGTTGGTTACAAAATTCTGACCAAATGAACAGTAACTCAGCCAAATTTGCAATGTCATATCTTTGGCTACAGGGCTCTAAATCCAGAAATTCCAAATCCCAGTTAACCTCTAGATGTTCTCTAGGTGTGGTCAAAATTTCATACCAAGATTCCTTCTACACAGGGAGATATTAAACTTTAGGTCCAGAGTCAAAATTCTGGCAACTTTTGGACCATTTTGCCCATACAATTTTTCCAAACCATGCAAACACTTCATTCACAAGGGGAAAGCCCTCCAAGGCTATCCCATATATGTCCATTACACATAGGAATTACATTCCCTTTCTTTTAACAACTTTATGTGGCCAAAACAGAATTTACAAGTAAGCAGCCCATCATTCACACTTAGGCAGCTTTGCACCACATCACTTACATAGCCAAAACATTACTCAAATGTTCACATACTTGTCTCATTTTACATACAATACATGTACATGCATACATGCACTAAAATATGGTCTTAACTCAGCTAAATACACACCCTAGGTTACAGGAGGTCCTGAGACACAATGGACTCCAAAAACAGGATGCTGGACAGCTGCTGCACAACACAATAAGTACCACCATTAAAAATACCAAATGTGCTCCTAAAATCACCAAAATTTCCAGATCATAACTAGACATATGGAAGTTCATGTACCTGAAATTTCAGATTAAAAATCAAACTAAAAAGGTTAGTTTGAAGGTGATCTTTCAGCTGGACCTGAAATGACAGAATTGAGGGGAGTAAGTTTCATTGAGAAACTTAGTAAGGGTAACACTTGGATTCAATAGGCAATGTGACCCTCATTAAAACCTGCATCTAAAGACACTAAAACACAAAAATCACAATGCATACATACAAGATATAGTAACCAAATGCAGCAGCCATTCACAACCAACAAACACATGAAATGCAGCAGAAACAATAACCATAGATTAGTCAATAAAACACATGATAAACATAAATAAATCACTATGGCAGCCCTCCTGAAGCTAATGCTTGGTCTTAGGAGGATTTTAATAGCAGTTAGCACTAACTTTGGGCTCTAGAAACCCTCACTTTACTGCCATCATTGTGCACTTCACACTAGGTCACAAAACCTTCAATAAGTGCACTCCCTTCACTAAGATTGGTTCATCAAGATCATGGCTCTCTTCCAACCATAGCCCTAGCTCCATGGTTGCTTGAAAATATAGAAAACAACCCATGAGAGCAAGAAATCCCTTACCAAATTGGGTAGGCCAAAAATCAAGCTTGATCCTTGAAGTATCAGAGAAATAGCTCTAGTTTGGTTAGAATTGCTTCCTTTTGCCTTCAATTTCAATCAATTGCAAGTTTGAAGGTGTGGTGGCTATGGAGGAAGTATGGCTGTGTTCTTGGTCTGGGGGAGGATGAAAATGAGAGAGGGATAAGTGATTTGGCTACTTAAAGGGCCTTAAATGAGCTTAAGGGCACAAAACACACTTAACAAGCTTAACCTTGCTTTATGTCATTTTCTTTCTCACTAATTATGGTTTCTTTGTCTTAAACTCATTGGTACACATGTGCCCAACATTTTTGACTAATTATCAAGTCTTGGCTGCCTCCCCCATGGTAGGATAATCCCACAATTCCACCCTTAGACTTAAGTCAAAAGCTTGAATACCTTAAGGTTTACACTAAGACATTTAGGTCCTTATTGCCTTTAGTGTTTCCATTGTCTAAACTTATCTTCCATGAGCAATTTAGTCCTCCAATAGCACTTTCATATCATTCATATCCTTCCCATAACTCTCCAAGTCTCTTTCTCAAGAGTTTTGCAATTGAGTAACTGAATTTCCAAAACCTTACAAAAAAGTCCATAGGTTGCTTGACAAATAAGCAATCCTTAAGGCTTTTCTTGGGGGCCAAGTTACCAACTTGGAACACTTTTAAGGAGGTATTGATCATGCCTTTTAACCCCCACACTTCAATCACTATGGTAAGAATTACACAATATAATGGTTTTTAGCCATTATGACACACTTGTAATTCTCCCATTTTGTGAGGTGGTAACAATCCTCCCCCCCCTTAAAAATTTTGGTCATTTAAAATAGCCTTTAGCTTCGGGTATTCTTCAAGATACCTTTCCATAAGGTCTTGTTTAGTTTCCCAGGTTGCTACTTTTTCAGAGTGGTGTGACCACTGAACTTTAACCATGGGAATATGTTTGTTTCTTAACCTTCTGGTATCCTTGGTTAAGATAGCTATAGGTTTCTCTTCAGATGTCAAGTTAGGTTCCAACTGTATGTCTTCCACTATAATAGCATGCTTTGTGTTCAATAGACACTTCTTGAGCATATTGATGTGAAAAACATTATGAACACTTGACATGCTTGGCGGTAGAGCTAACCTGTATGCTACCTTACCAACTCTGTCCAAGATCTCATAAGGACCTATGTATTTTGGAGCTAACTTGGTTCTTCTGCCAAATCTAACAGTGCTTTTGGTTGGTGCAACTTTCAGCCAAACATTGTCGCCACCCTTAAATTCCAAATCTCTCCTTCTTTTGTTCACATAGGCTGTGGTCCTTTAGGCACATAGATTCGGTCCTTGAAGTACAGTAATTCTTGCTTGTAGGCAAATGATTCATACAAGGAACCTTTTTCCTCTCCTGATATCATTTATAGTCTTTGGTCTTTCCCACTCTTGCACTGCCTTGACCTTTTCAGGGTCTGCCTTAAGGCCTTGTGCATCTATGATGTGTCCTAGGAAAGACATTTCTCTTATCCAGAATTCACACTTGGATAAGTTGGCATAAAGCTGATGTTCCAACAGAGTCTTTAAGACAATCTTCAAATGATGTTCATGTTCATTTTCATCCTTGGAATACACTAGGATGTCGTCAATGAACACAACCACAAATTTGTCTAGATGTGGTATGAATGCCTTATTCATCATGTCCATAAAAGCAGCTAGGGCATTAGTCAAACCAAATGGCATGACTGTATACTCATAATGCCCGTATCTGGTCTTGAATGTAGCCTTAGGAATGTTCTCTTCTTTTACTCTCAACTGGAAGTATTTAGATCTCAAATCCATCTTGGAGAAGATCCTAGCTCCCTTAAGTTGATCAAAAAGATCCTCAATCCTAAGGAGTGGATACTTCTTCTTCATAGTCACTGCATTGAGCTTCATATAGTCAATGCATAGTCTCAAAGATCCATCCTTCTTTTTCACAAAGAGAATAGGAGCTCCCCATGGTGAAACACTTGCCCTTATGAACCCTTATTTAAGAAGTTCATCAAGTTGTTTCTTGAGTTCATTCATCTCTGTGATTGGCATTCTATAAGGTGGTATGGATACTGGACTAGCTCATCTCTATGATTGGCATTCTATAAGGTGGTATGGATACTGGACTAGCTTATGGTTGCAGCTTGATTTCAAACTCAATCTCCCTTAGTGGAGGAATACCTGGCAGGTCTTTAGGAAAGACTTTTGGAAAGTCTCTCACTACAGGTATTCTATCTACTTCTTCTTCATAGTGCAATTGATTCAATGCATAACAATAATCATGCTCAGAAAACATAGGTATCTCATTTAGTACTTCTAGCTCCATGGCATGCATTTCATACACTAATTCCTTAGAATTCACTAATGCATGCACTTCACTATCAGGCAATGTGATTTCCCTTTTAGCATAATGAATTCTTATGTTATGCATAGCAAGCCAATTCATACCTAGTACTAAATCATACTTAGGAATGTCCAACACTAGTAGATTAGTCATAACCTTAGTCTTTCCTACTACTAGCTCATAATCCTTAGCTAGGTCATTAGTGAAAAGACATTGACTACCATCTGTTTTCACTAAGGATATCCTAGGCATGATTTCAGTAGGCAATTTTATGGCTTCAACAAATTTCCTAACCACTATAGACACAAATGCACCAGTATCAAACAGAACACTAACAGGCATTCCATTACGGTAAATGTTACCTATTAGTGCTCCTCTCTGCTATGATGTCTCTGGCCTCTCCACTTGGAAGACTCTACCAACTTTCTGCACTGGAGGCCGAGGCACTGAAGGAACTGGCCTTTGCTATCCCTCCCTAGGTGCTCCCCCTCTAGGTCCTGCCCCAATAGGCCTTACTGTACCTTGGTCTTCTGGCCTCTTTTGAGCCTGTGGGCAGTCTTTGATCCAATGATCCATGGATCCATATCTTAGATACGCTTGGGTGTCAAAATAGCAAGGTTTCTTTCCATGAAACTTTTTGCATTTAGGGCACCATAGGCCAGGGAACTTCCCCTTAACCTTGCCCTTGCCACCAAGATGAGAATTCTTGGAAATTCCTTTGCCATGTGGTGGCTTCTTCTGCTTGCCTCCTGCCTGACTATTTTCCCCTGGTCCGCTGGGAAAGTACTTATCCTCATACTCTTCTTGCTCTACTAATAGAGCTTTCTACACTGCTTCATAGTATGTAACTACTCCAAAAGGTCTAACAACCTTTCTAATGTCTAACTTTAGGCCTCTAACAAATCTTTTGGCCTTCAACCCCTCTAGTCCATGATACTGAAGAGCATGCCTCACCAACTGATTGAATTTGTGCTCAAACTTTAGGATACTGAGCTTGTCCTGCCTTAGAGCATCAAATTCAGCTTGCTTCATATCCTTGATAGCATCACTGATGTACTGCTCCTGGAATAGCTGTATGAACTCTAGCTAGCTCATCTCAATATCTCTTCTTGGCCTTCTCCCCTTCTGGAAAGCATTCCTATCTCTGGTGTTTCTCTACCACATCTCTACACTACCTACTAAATTGTAGGTAGGTAGTGACACTTTCTTGGTGGAGTTGAGTGGCACCCTTTTAAACATCTTTTCTATGAAGATTAACGACTCCTCAGCTCTCTCTAGCCCAGCTCTTCCATCAAACTGTGGAGGTCTTAGTCCTTGGCACCTCTCCAATAGTCTGAGTTCATCAATGCCTTCCAGATCCTCTGATCTATGTCTACTGGATCTGTGAGAGCCCTCTATATGGTGATGCTCACTATGATCTCTTTGCCTTCTGTTGGATCTTCTCTCATGGCCTTCTTCAATCTCATTCCTAGTGGAGGAATGGTCATAGACTAAGGGATTTGTCCTGGACACTTGACCAATCTCAGATCTTACTCTTCTGCTTCTTGGATTTCTCCTATCCTCATCTTCCACCTTAATGGTCTCATCATTTGTGTCTTCTAAGCTTCCAGAAGGAACATATTCAGATGTGTTCCTAGTATCCTCTCCTGGTTGCAGTTGTGCATCCTGAACTGGTTCTGCTGGAGCTACTTGGACTCCTTGTTGTTGTGCTTGAATCAGTCTTACTAAGTTTCCATTGATTAGAGCTCTAACCAAACCTGAGGCACTTTAGTGTTTGGTACCCCCTATTGCCCCTGATTCCCTCCATTCTGTTCATTTCTTTGTTTCCCAGAATCACTAGGAGGACTTCGGGGTGGTTCCCCTCTCCTTGTGGCAACCATGTTTACTTCCTGCATTGATGATCCATCATAGAGGACATATAAAGATCATAGGTATTTCAATGGTACTTGACACTAGCAGCTGAACAAACTGAGTTCATATATGTAGACGCATGCAATTCAACTATATGCTATGTACATGTATAAACCATGCTCTGATAAAAACTTCTGTTACCCACTTCAGGGTACTCCAATTATGGTGCCAAAATTGTGCATTTAGACTCCCAGGATTGGTAATGTTCTATAGGCCATCAGAACACTACCCTTAGTATGCATACCCAAGTGCCCCTCTTGGGCACTATGTAAACACTTGCATATTGGTCCAACTATCACACACCTATTCACCTTTCATGCACACCATGGCAGCAAAGAAGGAAAACACTAGCACAAGTCTTAATCTTGGCTACCACATATTGGGCAATCTTATTAACTCCTAATGACCAGCCATTGCACCTGTAACTTCCACTAATAAACTCCATCATTCTAGCCATGTACTACCCTATTTTTTTGCTCCATTATCAAGTAAAGACTTAGAGCAAACCGAGGGATTTTGTTTTACATCAATAGCCCATCTATGGAACAAGTTATGAATTTTTTAATTTGGTTACAAAATTCTGACCAAATGAACAGTAACTTAGCCAACTTTCCAACATCATATCTTTGGCTACAGGGCTCCAAATTCAAAAATTCTAAATCCCAGTTCAACCTATATATGTTTTCTAGGCCTGATAAATTTGATACCAAGATGCCTTCTACATATGGAGATATAGAACTTTAAGTGCAGAGTCAAAATTCTGGTCACTTTATGACCATTTTGCCTATACAAAATTTCATAAGTGTGCAAACACTTCATTAACAAGGGGAAAAACCTACAAAGCTATTCCATATATGTCAATTACACATAGGAATTACATTCCCTTGCTTTTAACAACTTTATGTGGCCAAAATAGAATTTACAAGCAAGCAGCCAATCATTCACACTTAGGCAGCTTTGCACCACATCACTTATATAGCCAAAACATTACTCAAATGTTCACATACTTACATGTACTTGCATACATGCACTAAAAAATGGTCTTAACTTAGCTAAATACGCTTCCTAAGTTACAGGAGTTCTTGAAATGCAATGGACTCCAGAAACAGGATGCTGGACAGCTGCTGCACAACACAGTAAGTACCACCATTAAAAATACCAAATGTGCTCCTAAAGTCACCACACTTCCCAGATCATAACTAGACATATGGACGTTGTTGTACCAGAAAATTGAGAGTAAAACTCAAACCATAAAGGTTAGTTTGAAGTTGATCTTTCTGCTAGACCTGAAATGACAGAATTGAGGGGAGTAAGTTTCATTGAGAAACTTAGTAATGGTAACACTTGGTTTCTTAAGGTAATGTGATCCTCATTAAAACCTGCATCCAAAGACACAAACAAAAAAACCACAATGCATATATACAAGATAAAGCAACCAAATGCAGCAGCCAAACACAAACAACAAACACATGAAATGTGGCAGTAGCATATACCATAGGTTAGTCCATAAAACACATAATAAACATAACTAAATCAATATGCAGCCCTCTTCAAGCTAATGCTTGGTCTTAGGAGCATTTTAAGAGTAGTTAGTACTAACTTTGGGCTCTAGAAACCCTCACTTTACTGCCATCATTGTGCACTTCACACTAGGTCACAAAACCTTCAATAAGTGCACTCCCCTCACTAAGCTTGTTTCATCAAGCTCATGGCTCTCTTCCAAGTTAACCCTAGCTCCATGGATGTTTCAAAATTGCAGAAAACAACACATGAGAGCAAGATAACCCTTACCTTGATGGGTATGCTGAAATTGGAGCTTGATCCTAGGTGCACTGAAGTCTTCGCACCACATAGCTTCCAATTGCCCTTTCTTGCTTTCTTTTGCCATCAATTTCAATCTTGGTGGTATGGTGGCTATGGAAGAAGTGTGGCTATGTTCTTGGGTAGGAGGAGGATGAAAATGACAAAGGGATAAGTGATTTGCCCACTTAAATGGCCTTAAATGAGCTTAAGGGCACAAATCGCACTTAACAAGCTTAACCTTGCTTTATGTCATTTTCTTTCTCACTAATTATGGGTTATTTGTCTTAAACTCATTGGTACACATGTGCCCAACATTTTTGACTAATTATAAAGTCTTGGCTCCCTCCCCCATTGTGGGATAACCCCAAAATTCCACCCTTAGACTTAAGTCAAAAACTTGAACACCTTAAGGTTTACACTAGGACATTTAGGTCCTTATTGCCTTTAGTGTTTTCTTTGTCAAAACTTGTCTTCCATGAGTAATTTAGTCCTCCAATAGCACTTTCATACCATTTATATCTTTCCCATAACTCTCCAAGTCTCTTTCTTGAGAGTTTTGTAATTGAGTACCTGAATTTTCAAAACCTTACAAAAAAGTCCATAGGTTACTTGACAAACAAGCAATCCTTAAGGCTTTTCCTGGGGACCAAGTTACTAACTTGGAACACTTTTAGGCAGGTGTTGATCATACCTTTTACCCCCACACTTTAATCACTATGGTAAAAATTACACAATATAATGGCTTTTTACCATTATGACACACATGTAATTCTCCCTTTTTGTGAGGTGGTAACAACTACTGAATCTAGGCAGCAAAAGGACAGACAGGAAATGGGGAGTTAGGGTCAACAAGGGGCCCCAAACCCTGAAGTGCCACAGATTTGGTTTAAGTTGCAGAGGAACTCAGCTTCAATCGATGAAAACTTAGTAAGGCTGATACAAGCACAACCGCAAAGAGAACCAGTTCAAAATGTATAGCAACAAGCCAAAGAGGAGACTAGGAACACAACTGAATATGTTCCTTCTGGAAGATCAGAAGATACAAATGATGAAACTATTAAGGTGGATGATGAGGATAGAAGAAATCCAAGAGGAAGAAGAGTGAGATTTGAGATTGGTTAGTTATCTAGGATCAATCCCTCAGTCTATGACCATTCCTCTACTAGGAATGAGATTGAGGAAAATCTTGAAAGAATAGGTAGGAGAAGACATAGAGACCATGGAGAGCATCACCGTGCTAAGGGTTCTCATAGATCCAGAAGACATAGAGCTGAGGATCTAGAGGGCATAGATGAGGTCAAACTATTGGAGAGGTTCCAAGGACTTAGGCCTCCACAGTTTGATGGAAGAGTTGGGCGTGAGAAAGCTGAGGAGTAGTTAATCTTCATTGAAAAGATGTTTGAGAGGATGCCACTCAGCTTCACCAAAAAGGTGTCACTGGCTACTTACAACTTGGTAAGCAGCATAGAGATATGGTGGAGAACAACGAGAGATAGGTATGCCCTCCAAAAGAACAAAAGGCCAGGAAGAGATATTAAGATGAGCTACCCAGAGTTCACTTAGCTATTTTAGGAGCAGTACATCAGTGATGCCGTCAAGGATATGAAGCAAGCTAAATTTAATGCTCAGTGTCCTAGAGCATGAGCACAAGTTCAATCAATTGGTGAGGTTTGCTCCTCAGTATCGTGCACTAGAGGAGTTAAAGGGCAAAAGATTTATTAGAGGTCTAAGGACAGACATCAGAAAGGCCGTAAGACCTTTCGGAGTAGTCACATACTATGAAGCAGTGCAGAAAGCTTTATTAGTAGAGCAATAGGAGTATGAGACTAGGTACTTTCCTAGTGGACTAGGGGAAAGTAGCCAAGCAGGAGGCAAGCAGAAAAAGCCACCACATGGCAAGCGAATAGCCAAGAATTCCCATTTTGGTGGTGAGGGCAAGGTGAAGGGGAAGTTCCTTGGCCTAAGGTTCCCCAAATGCAAGAAGTTTCATGGAAAGAAACCTTGCTATTTTGATATTCAAGCTTGCTTAAAGTGTGGTGGAATGGATCATTGGATCAAAGATTACCCACATGTGCAAGGAAGAAGGCCAGAAGACCAAGGTCTAGTGGGACCTATTGGAGTAGGACCTAGAAAGGAAACACCAAAGGAGGGACATCAGAGACCAGTTCATCCAGTGCAAAGAGCTGGTAGAGTGTTTCAAGTGGAAAGGCCAGAAACATCACACCAGCGAGAAGCACTAAGAGGTAACATTTACCTTAATGGTATGCCTGTTGGTGTTCTATTTGATACTGGTGCATCTGTGTCTATAGTGGCTAGGAAGTTTGTTAATGCCACAAATTTGCGTACTGAAATCATGCCTAGGATATCCTTAGTGAAAACAGTAGGTAGTCAGTGTCTCTTCATGAATGACCTAGCTATGGATTGTGAGGTAGTAGTAGGAAAGGCTAAGGTTATGACTAATCTGCTAGTGTTGGACATTTGTATGTATGATATAGTGCTGGGTATAAATTGGCTTGGTATGCATAACATAAGAATTGTTTTTGTTAAGAGAGAAATCACATTGCCTAATGGTGAAGTTCATGCATTAGTGAATTCTAAGGAATTAATGTATGAAATGAATGGCATGGGCCTAGAGGTACTAGATGAGATACATGTGATTTCTGAGCATGATTATTATTATGCATTTAATGAATTGTACTGTCAAGAAGAAGTGGATAGAATACCCGTAGTGAGAGACTTTCCACAAGTCCTTCCTAAAGACTTGCCAGGTATTCGGGAGGGAGATTGAGTTTGAGATCAAGCTGCAACTAGGAGCTAGTCCAATATCCATACCTCCTTATAGAATGCCTATCATAGAGATCAATGAGCTCAAGAAACAACTTGATGAACTTCTTCACAAAGGGTTCATCAGGCCAAATGTTTCACTGTGCGGAGCTCTAGTGCTCTTTGTGAAGAAAAATGATGGATCGTTGGCACGATGCATTGACTACAGGAAGCTTAATGCAATGACCATCAAGAACAAGTATCCACTCCCTAGGACTGAGGATCTTTTTGATCAACTCAAAGCAGCTAAGATCTTCTTCAAGATTGATTTGAGATTTGGATACTTCCAGTTGAGAGTAAAGGAAGAAGACATTCCTAAGACTGCATTCAGGACTAGATATGGGAATTATGAGTACACAGTCATGCCATTTGGTTTAACTAATGCCCCAGCTGCTTTCATGGGCCTGATGAACAGGGTATTTAGACCACATCTAGACAAATTTGTAGTCATGTTCATTGATGACATCCTAGTGTATTCCAAGGATGAAAATGAACATGGACATCATCTAAAGATTCTCTTAAAGACTCTATTAGAACATCAGCTTTATGCCAAGTTATCCAAGAGCCAATTCTAGATAAGGGAAATGTCTTTCCTAGGACACATCATAGAGGCACAAGGCCTTAGGGTAAACCCTAAAAAGGTCAAGGCAGTGCAAGAATGGGAAAGACCAAAGACTGTAAAGGAAATCAAAAGTTTCCTAGGATTAGCTGGATACTATAGAAGATTTGTATCAGGCTTTTCTATGATTGTCTCAATTCTTACTCATCTGACGAAGAAGGGTCAAAGGTTTGAGTGTACTGACAAATGTGAAAAGAGTTTCCAGGAGCTCAAGCAGAGGTTGATTGAAGCTCCAGTATTGATTCTTCCTGATCTATGCAAGCCCTACATCATCTATACAGATGCATCTAGATCTGGGTTAGGTTGTGTACTTATGCAAGACAGAAATGTCATTGCTTATGGGTTAAGGCAGTTGAGACTTCCTGAGAAAAATTATCCTACCCATGACCTAGAACTAGCAACAGTGAGTTTTTCTTTGAAACA
The DNA here is from genome assembly GCA_005392925.1 of Aquilaria sinensis. Taxonomy (NCBI): domain Eukaryota; kingdom Viridiplantae; phylum Streptophyta; class Magnoliopsida; order Malvales; family Thymelaeaceae; genus Aquilaria; species Aquilaria sinensis. The sequence continues at coordinate 150,911 of SMDT01000444.1, forward strand.
ATGGAGGCATTACTTGATGGGTAGTTCTTTTGTGCTCTACACTGACCATAAGAGCCTAAAGTACTTGTTCACTCAGAAAGAGTTGAACCTGAGGCAAAGGAGATGGTTACAGTACATCAAGGACTATGACTGTAGTATAGAGTAAACAGAAGGCAAAGGCAATCTAGTAGTAGATGCCTTGAGCAAGAAGTTCACGGGTCTTTTGAAAGGAGGATCCATAGCTGATCATGATGAGCAGAATAGTCTGCTATGCCTATGGCATAAGTGGCATAAGTGGGAGGAAGCCTAAATTTACACATTGACAGTTCAATCTGGATGGATTGAAGAAGCTAGAAAGGCACAGTGGATAGATCCTGATTTGAAAAAGATTTTAGGAGAGGAAAAAGGTTCCTTGTATCAATCCTCTACCTACAAGCAAAGATTACTATACTTCAAGGAATAAATCTATGTGGCTAAAGGTCCAAACCTCAGGGATGAAATACTTGAGGAAGCTCACACAAGCAAGATAAACATCCATCCAGGAAGTGAGAAAATGTATAAAGACTTGAAGACTCAATTCTGGTGGCCAAACATGAAGAGAGACATAGCTACTTATGTCTCCAAATGTGCCACATGCCAGAGGGTAAAGGTAGAGCAACAGAAGCCAGCTGGTACCCTACAGACTCTACCTATACTAGTGAGGAAGTGGGGCAACATAACCATGGATGTTTTGACTTGGATTTTTATGACTAGATTCAGGCATGATACAATCTGGGTCATTGTGGATAGGCTAACCAAATGTGCCCACTTCTTACCTATGAAACTCACAAAATTCTTGGAGAAGTTAGCTCAAATGTATGTCCTGGCGATGGTAAGACTACATGGAGTGCCAGACTCTATTGTATCTGATAGAGATCCAAGATTTACAGCTCAATTTTGGAGTGCTTTTCATAAAGCACTAGGAACCAAAATTCAGTTGAGTACTGCTTATCATCCTTAGACAGATGGGCAATCTGAAAGGGCGATAAAGATACTAAAAGACATGCTCAAGATCTGTGTGTTGGATTTCAAAGGTGAATGGGACCAACATTTGCCATTGGTCAAATTGTCATATAACAATAGTTACCAAAGTACCATTGGCATGACACCTTATGAAGCATTATATGGAAGAAGGTGCATGACACCTCACTGTTAGGTGGAAGCCTCAGATAGGCTAGAGTTGGTCCTGAGATCATTCAAGAAACAACAATCAAAATCAAGAAGAAACAAGAAAGGTTAAGGATAGCCAATGAAAGGACCACTGCTTATGTGAAAAAAAAAAAACAAGACTCGGAGTTTAAGGTTGGTGATAAAGTGTGGCTCAAAGTAGCACCAACCAAAGGCACTATCATATTTGGGAAAAGACAAAAGTTAGCTCCAGGGTACATTGGTCCTTACAAGATACTAGAAAGGGTTGGCAAGGTAGCTTATAGGTTAGCTTTACCGCCAAGTATGTCAAGTGTTCATAATGTTTTCCATGTCAGTATGCTTAAGAAGTGTCTACTGGATGCAAAACATGCTATAGAAGTGGAAGACATACAGTTAGAGCCAAATCTAACATATGAAGAGAAAACTATAGTTATCTTAGCTAAGGATACCAAAAGGCTAAGGAACAAACAGATTTCCATGGTTAAAGTACAATGGTCAAACCATTCCAAAAGAGAGGCAACATGGTGATAGCCAAAGGTGTATCACACCCCAAGCTCTCAAACTCTGACAAAGCACCACCCTTGGAAAAGGCGAGCATCACCCTCAAAGAATGCGAGGACCAACCTTGGAAAAAGAGGGACCATAGTCCTTGACCCCCGGACCTCGATAATCCACCATTACCCTCAGCAACAACAGGACTAACCTCAGAAAAATGGTACGCTACCACCATCAGTAAAATGACCTGACCAACTTCAGGAAAAGTAGACTTACCATCCTTGGCAGGGCAAAACAACCTCCGAAGGGAATCTTTTGTGCCGTGGGGCCTTCTAAGTAACAGGGGCGACCTCGGCTAGAAGCTCTTGTATCCCGAAGAGGTCGCTTTCACCGAAGGGGTCTTGTGAACAGGACAAAAATGGTTAAAGAGCCTCTGACACAAAGACCTTGCACACGCCCCTGACACACAGGCCACCCACGGCCCTGACTTCTGGCCAGAACGACCTATGCCCAGTTGGAGATCCCCATCTCCGAAGGTATGGATTGCATTCGACCGAACATGTGTCATGATCTGAATGGGCTGTGTCAGACGGACTTCTCCCCATGACCCTCCTATAAATACTTGGGGAAACAACCTTGGAATATACAATACAAAAGAAACTCTCAAGAGAACTATACTTTTCACTCTCTTTTCATTACTCTTCACTGCTAAAATCTTGACTTGGGCGTCAGAGGCTCCTCCCCCGGAAACACACTCCGGGGACTTCCTAACCCTTTCTCTTTTGAGTGTTTCATGTAGTTTCACGACAGAAGTCTCTTCTACTAGCACCTACACATAAAAAGTCCCTCACATTCCCACCATGTCGTACGACGAAGATGCTTCCGGGCATTATTTGGCGCCGTCTGTGGGAAACCACCCTCAGGTAGCCGTCGTTGAGAGTCGGCATTCTAAGGATAAGGGACTCTCGAAGTCCCCATCTGTGCCGAAGAATCAGTCGGCGACCGAACAACTGGCTGCAGGGATTTCTTTGCCTGAGGACGAACGTCCTCTAACAATCACGATGAGCTTTCTAGTTGATTTTTAGTGCTCTGTTGTGGCTGAAATGATGCAACAGTTGGATCAAAGGTGGTCACAACCACCTTCGGGCCGAAGGGCTCCTTCACCAACTCCCCAGTAGGAGAGAAGTCCGCAATCTACTCATCGGAGCTCAGGGAGTGGAGACTTCCATGACGAGCCCCCAACAGAGCAATAGTAGAGGCACCTATGCCAAGCGACTTTCGGTTGCCTCATTTGGAAACCTATGATGGACGTAGTGACCCCCAAGCCCACCTGACCAAGTACAGGCATAGCATGGTTAGTGCCCGATAGCAGTTTCGTCATGTGACATGATAGGAGCAAAGGGGACTTCCGGTGGAGGAAAGCGCCTGAGGAGGAGATTTCCCAGGGGGGTACCTAAAATGTTTGGAAGACAGAGGTTGTGAGCTCCCCGGAGTGTGTTTCCGGGGATGGAGCCTCCAACGCCCAAGTCAGCACTCAAGAGATATGGAGGTGATGGAGAGTGGAGAAGTATGGTCTCTAGTGCTCTCCCCCTTTTACCTGGGGTGTTTACCGAGTATCTATAGAGGAGCGAACAGTAGTAGTTCTCCTCGTGTGGCCGTCCTAGGTCATGACACGTGTTCAGTAGGATGCAATCCACGTCTTCGGGGAACAAGGGGAGACCTAGCTGATCATAGGCCGCCTGGCTAAGAGCCTAGGTAGCCCGAGAGTGGCATAGTAGGGTGTCTCTACAAGCAGCGTGTCAGAACGTGTCTGGGGCCGGCCTGTCGGGGATGTGTCAGAGGCTCCTTAATTGCTCCTGTTGTACATTCTGAGGTTACTCTAGTATCACAGGAGTATGTTTCCCGATGGTCCTCTTTCTCAGGGATACCCCCATTTCCGAGGATGGTTTAATCGTCCCCCTGAGGTTGGCACTGTCGTTTCCTGGAACGGAGGATTGCCGAGGTCGGATTAGGGAGGTCGAACATCCTTCTTTTCGTGGCAGGTAGTTTCTCTGCCAAGGTTGGTACTTTGTCCTAGTCTGGGGGTCCGGAAGGTGATGGGCACTTCGGCTATCACATGCCCCCTCCCTGGAAGTCAAAGCGAAGACTTCACCTTTACGCTTCCGGGAAGGCTTTTTCGTCGAATTTGCTGTCAGAACTCCACACAGGGAATTGCTCTTCTCCAGAAGACGTTCCTTCATACCGAGGTACCCTTCCCTAGTTCCCTTGGTGACCTCGGGATACGTGCAACTTTTGTTTTCACTTTTCTACTGTGGGTTTGTAAATTGTCGCATCCTTTGGTCAGACATGTTAGTTATGGATAAACGTGCCTAGGTTTTCGTGATGTCAGAGGGGCGTGCCTTAGTTCTTCACGTTGGATGACACGTGGCCACTAGTGGATGGCGAAATAGTTACGCCGGTCCGCCAACTGTGTCTCTTCACCTTCCAGAAGTAATAATGATGCCATTGCATCTTCAAGGGATAATAATGACGACGCTTCGCTTACCCTCTTCAGTCTATATAAGCACCTATCGCTTCATTGTTGCCTCACTCTTTGCTTTAGCTCTCATCTGCTCTAGAGCCTTCTCTTGTCTTTTTCCTTTTTTCAGCAACGGTTTCTACGGCGGAGCGATTTCCGGCATCTTGTATGACATCGTCCAGGAACCCCGACTTCGGCAAAGCTTTTGGTGGGTGTTCCCCTTTGTAGCTTTTTCTTTTTTCTTCCAAGGTTGTTTTTCCAAAGTCTTCCTGTTTCCTTCCTCTATTTTTGCCGAGGTCGTCCTTCTTTTTTCCGAAAAATGTCTAACCGACCGCGTTGATGACTGTCTGGCCTCTCCCTGAAAGCTTTCTTCCTCTCAAATCTCACCCTTGTTCTACCACTTTGGAAAAGTTGACGAAGTGGGTGGCCAAATATTACCTTCCTTCTTACGTCATCCCGAGGTTACCTATCCCGGGTTCGTATGGTTATTCGGCCCCTTCAGGTGAGGTTACCGTTTACTGAGCTCAGTTAAAGGCTGGTCTCCGGTATCCTCCCCATCTGGTGATATGTGAATTTTGTAGATTCCACAGGATTACCGTGAATCAGCTCCCTCCAAATTCTTATTCCTACTTCAACTTTTTCCTCTGCATGTGTGGGGTTTTCAAGATAATCCCCCACTTTCTCTTCTTCATGCAGTACTACAAACTCCACCCAGTCCCGAAGGGTGGCTTTTACTTCCTGCTTCCCCAAGGGTCCGAGAGTAAAAAATTTACCTTCACCTTCGACAACAAGGACAGCTGGCGAGGGTGGCAGAAGAAATTTTTCTTCCTGCCGGTCCCAGAGCTTTGGGGTCACGTGCCGATCAGGTAGGCTTCGGGGACCCTGAAGATTGACGTTGTTGACCCCCGAAAGCTCCTAACTCCGGAGCTATCTTCCGAGTTTGATAGGTTCGATAGCCTTATCTGGGCTGTGGCGAACGGGGACCCCGAGGTTCCTTCGCGTTCATTTTACCCTTTTCTCATCAAGAGTGACCCTAGTATGCCTGTACCCGTTCATCCGGGGAAGAAGGCTTGAATAGTCATGCTCCTTCGGGGAAAATTTCATATGAGGCTTTTGCCGAAAGTAAGTCACTTTTCAGGGCTTGATATCTATTTTCCTTTTGGACTTGCACTGATATTTTGTCCTTTTGCAGATATGGGCGATGAATTCGCTGACTTCTATAAGGCGCTTTTCCTCGGCCAGGCCGAGAGGGGGGAGCAAGCACGCAAGAAGGCGCCTGCGAAGAGGAAGAAAATGGCCGGCAGACCTTCTTGGTCCAAGAAAGCTAAGGCTGCCACTCCTCCTCCCCTCGAAGATGTGGTTGAGGTGGAAGATCGGTCCCCTGCCTAAACTCCGAGCCCCGTGGATCCTCCTCCGGATCCTGCCCTCCTTGGGGCAGCACTAAGCCCCATTCTTACTGCCGAGACTTCGGCCGAGCGAAGGTCTGCTCAGGAGCTCGAAGAAAGCAGAAGGAGGAAGGGGAAAGAATGTCCCTGGCGAAGTCCGGGGGGGGCGAGTTTGAAGACGATGTCACCGAAGTTCCACCTGGTTGGTACCTTAGCCATTCCTCTACAAGCCTTAATATTTTTCGCATCTACGATTTTTTAGATGAATGGCTAAGGGATGATGTACTGATGGAACTTCGGCATGATATTGTAGACGACATGCCTACTGGTCCCTGGATGGAGAGTCATGCCCGTCGGAGGGCTCTTCGGGACAGGAGGATCCTGCAAGATAAGGAGCCAAGGGAGCCCTTCTGGACCTTCATAGAGGACATGAATTTGTTTTCTAAGGACAGCCAGCTGATGGCTCCCCAGATGGCAACGGGGGTGATGACCAATGCCAGCTTCCAGTCGCTTGTCACCGAGTGCCCTAATGAAGAGATCCTCACGGCGAGGATTACCGAGCATGCCGCCCAAGTAGTTCTCTCTTTTTTTTTTACTAAGAAAATTTTCTTCTAAGTTTTTATCTCCTTCTGATACTTATTCAAGGCCCTTTTTTCCTGCAGCTTTTTGCATATAGCGGATACTTCCATGCCTGGGCCGTAAAGCAAACGGAGTCCTGTTCTTGGTCCAATGATTCTCTGCGCAAGATGAAAGATTTTTGCGCCAAATATGTCCTCAAATACGGCGAGTTGAACGAGATTGAAAGGAGGACATTGTGAATCTTCAGGCCGAGCTCACGGCTAGCAAGCAGGAGCTTCTTCTTGATTTCTCAGCCATGGTTGAGGACCCTAGCTCAAAGTGTACTGCTCTTTTTTCAGAGAACGAGGCCCTTCAGAAGGAGAACGCTGAAGATAGCGAGAACCTTACGAAGGCGCTCGCTTTGAACGCCGAGCTCCAAGCTGAGGTTGATTCGCTAAAGAAGAATGAGACTAAGAGAAAAAAGTTAAGAAGCTAGAGTAGAAGATTGATGCGCTTAAGGCCAAGCTAGCGGCTCTTAGTGCCAAGAAGGATCAGACTGAGCAGATGTTAAAGGTGTCTTACCAAGACGGCTTCTACTTTGCGCGTCACCAAGTCCTTGCTTGGCACCCTGATCTTGACCTCTCTTACCTGTCTGCCCTAGACTTCCCCAAATAGCCCAAGGGGACATGGTCTAAGATCGAGTTCCTCAATCTCCCCCTGGTTGGGCCTATGCCTCCGATTGAGCCATCTAAAGATGATAATGCTGAAGAGACACCGGATGCCCCTCCTCAGCCATAGGCTTCTTCTTTCTTTCTTGTACTCCTACTACTTTGTACTTTTTTGCCTTAAGATTTTTAATGAAGATTTTTTCTCCAATCTCCATTCTTTCTTCCAAATGCGAGTCATCAGTAGTTAGTGTAATTCTAAGTATGTATCTTTGGTAGACGCCTGCGCCTATATTTTCGGAAAGAGTCATCTTAGACTTTTTCCGTATTCTACCGAGTTTTTAGACCCCATCAAGGAGTTTGTTCCAAAAGGAAATCCATTAGGGAACATTTCTCCAGTAATGCGGCCATATTCGGCATGTATTTTCATTGACAACTTCGGGGAAGAGTAGTTACAAGTTTTCTTTGAAAAAATGTCTAAGTATAGAATTTTTTCAGAGAGTCTAAACGCTAAGTATTTTTTAGCTCTACTCCCTCGGTGTCACCCAATTTATAGACCCCTGGGCGAACTTCGTCGAGGACCAAATAAGGTCCACTCCAGTTTGCCTGAAGTATCCCTTTTGATGGCTTCCCTGGCTCAAATTCGGCCTTTCGTAGAACAAGGTCTCCTTTTTTTATCTCTTTTCTTCTTATGTGTAAGTTAGCAGCGTGAGCTATTCTTTGTTGGAAAGCCTTCCTTCTTAGTTCGGACATTTCGCGGTGCACCTCGGCGAGGTCCAGTTTTGTCCTCAAGCCGAGATCATTTCCTCCCTTGTCGAACACTTGTATTCTTACTGAAGGCTGTATGACCTCAATGAGGATAATGGCCTCTGTCCCGTAAATGAGCGAGAAGGGAGTTTCCCCCGTAGCTCTTCGGGGAGTCGTACGGTAGCTCCACAGCACACTCGGGAGCTCTCCTGGCCATTTTGTCACACCTCACTCAGGCCCTGGCCTATAAGTTTCTAACTTAACTCACAAGCCCAACTCCAACATTAAGTTTCTAGCATTCAGCCAAGCAAGAAATGGCAACATTAAGTCTTATTTTCTTAAGTTGAGAGGCCTGGGAGGTGGCCCAGGTGGCTTTTAAAACAAGTCCAGTAAATACTTGCAGCAAAGGCAAGGCCCAATACCACTATCTTGCACAACAAGCAGGGTTTTGATTGATTACTTGCATATCAAGCAAGGCAACACTTAATGAAATTTTAAGTGCATAATTGGTGTGCAATCAAGTGTGCTATCTATATGGCAACCAAGAAGCCACATTGTTGGTTTTGATTTTGAAACCACAAGTAATATGCACATGATGCTCTCGGGCAACAACATGCATATAATGGTGCACAACATTTCCATAAGACAAGGCCCATAACTATTCACATAAAAGTGCCATACATTGGCCCAAAACATTCAGCATACATGCCTAAACATAAAGCCATCCATAAGCCCATACATAACTTGGCATACAATTCCAGCAAAAGCATCACAAGTCTAGGCATCAAGGACTACACATATGTACACAAAAAGGGTAGTCTACCTAGTGTCTAGCATGGCTACATGCCATGAACCCAAAAGCTAAACATGCCAAGTTATTACATACCAAGACCACTAATGGTCAAACATAACCTTGAGTATGCCATACAAGAGTACACACTGCAACACCAACCCAATTGCCTGGTTCATTGTCATGAAAGTAAATACTATGATCAGAGCCAAAGTCCAAGTATCCATAGCTTTCCTAGACAAGTCTCTAACTACTGCCTGCAAACTTAACCCATAAGTTTCGGCCAACCAAAAATATAAGACTCGTAATGAACCCAAAATGATAAGCCAACCACACATTGGAACATACCTTGGAAACTAAGCAAATTAGTGCTAAACACAAGCAACAAGCAAGGTAGCACTTCTCAGGTCGAATGTCCTTGCTTGAAATAAAAGGATGGGCAGTGAGTATAACTCAGTAGGATTCACTTATATATATTCAACTCTAAAAAGAGTCTATTTAGTTAAGCTGAGTATTCACTCAAAGCTTAACCTCCCGTTTGCTAACTTTACCTGCAAAACAAACACAAAGACAAGAAAACCAAACATATACAAATACAAGATAAATAACCATGGCAATTAATCCCTAATACCATAAGTGGGGTTAGCAAGCACATGGAAACACCAAAGCACACAAGGACACACACACACTCCACACTTTGCTCTCGGCGAAGATAAACCATACATGTACCCATGTCCACAATGCACACAAATTACCACCTTTCAACATACTTCCACTTAGAGCTCCAAAATGCCAAGCAAATAGGCCACATTTACTTGCATTTATAGTACATGTACATTAGTTAATTAGCTAATCAACAAGTAGACCAAATGTATTCTCAATAGCCTATCAAGCAACTAAGGTCATTTGGCAAATTTTAACCATCACTTAGCCACTCTAAACACTTGAACCATGGTACATTACCAAGCAACATCAAGTGTTAGTGAACCCTACCTCAAAAGCTTTTGGTCTCAAGCCAACCTTCCAATATCCAAGTGTTCTTCACACACAATGCCTACCACAACAAACAATAGGCATCAACAACACATACTCATGGATTAACTACCATGATTTCAATGAAGAACACTACAATACATAAGCTTAAGCTCTCGGCCATAATGCCCAATTCCATATATTTATACTATTCATCACTCTAACTCACTATATGATCATCTAACCATCAATAAAGCTTGCTCATGGCACAATTACCATGTAACCAAGTGAAGAACACTCAAGTACACTAATCCAAGCTTTCAGCCAAAATGTCCATTTTCACACAATAGTGTTCTTTATCAAACTAGTCCATTACATGAACACCTAATCATCAATGATCATTGTTCATGGTATCATTACCATTTAATCAAGTAATGGACATCAAATTACACTACTTCAAGCCCTCGGCCATAATGCCCATTGCCAAACATTAGTGTTCTTCACCCATCCAATCCAACATACAATCACCTAATCATCATTCACCAATGCTCATGGCACCATTACCATGAAATCAAATGAAAAACATGAAATTACCTCAAAATGCACCTTTCGGCCAAATTCCAACTTGCTCACCTTGATGTTCTTCACTCAAACTTGCCTAGCACAAGATCAATTAGGCATTAATACACCTTAATCATGGATTACTTTCCATGGAAACCAAGAAGAACATCAAGCTAAGCCATCCAACATTTTCGGCCAACAACACATTTCCTAATCAACCCAATACTTGCTCAAATTAGCTTAGCACAACTTCAATTGAACTCTTAAGCTTTTGTTCATGGAAGAACTACCGTGGAAATCAAGAGATACAAAGGAATACCTCAAACCCTAGCTTGAATAGGCTCGGCCATCCTTGAATCTCCAAGAACAAAGTTTGATTCCAAGCAAGCAAAGGCCGAAACAAACTTCTCCAAGCTTGAATCCTTCAATGCCCTCAAGATTTCTTGGATTCAAGACCAAATGGTGGGTGAACTCTCAAGAACACGCTCGGACAAGACAAGAACAAAGGAAGCCCGAAAATAGAACAAATGGCTTGACTTGGTTTCGGCGGAATGATACAAGTATATTAGTTGGCTAAAATGCTAACTTTTGCCTTCAATTAATTTGCATGAGACAATGTAGCCCCTAAATCCATATGATCACAATGCCGCCTTTCAAACTTGTGTCTAATATGACATTCAAGTCACCTCATGGCCCATAATGCCATGCACAACACAAACACAAGTACCAAAGTACTATAATCACCCATGTGTAACCGGCCATGTAACTAGCTAACAAACTAGTTAGTTTAACTAGTTAACTAGTGAATAGTTCTTTAGTGGTAGACAAGACTAGACTAGCAATCATTGTTGTCTCCCACAATTTGGCTTAGTATGGCACTAGTCACCTTAAAAACTTGCATGGCCGAAATGATCAACTTAAAGTTGATAGTTCTAACTGTACCACTCATTTAAGTGTACAATTTGATCCCCTTCCTCTGTTTTCTGTCTGTCTTTCTATAGTCTAGTTTCTATGTGCAGTTAAGCCCTGAAAGTTTCCAACTTTGCACATAGGCCACTATGCTAGTTTCCATAGTTCTCCTTATCCTTCCTTTTTTTTTTTTGTTTTCTCTTGTTTTCTTTTGTTTTTTCTTGGCCTAAGCCAAGCTCTTAGGAGGTACCTAACACATTTCTCCTTTGCCTCCTTTAGTCTTTTCTTCAAGCCATCCTTTATTGTCCTGTTGCATACTTCAACCTGCCCGTTACTTTGAGGGTGGGCTACTAGAGCAAAATGCATTTTTATGCCGAGGTCAGCCATGAATTTGTGGAATCCTCTATCCATAAATTGAGTTCCATTGTCGGCCACTATTACCCTCGGTATGCCAAATCGGCATATGATGTTCTTCCATACAAACTTTTGGGCATCCTTTGCCGAGATTGATGCCAGTGGTTCTGCTTCTATCCACTTAGTGAAGTAGTCCACTACGATAATGCAGAACTTTACCCCTCCGGGAGCGTTTGGGAGAGGTCCGATGAGATCAATACCCCATATGGCAAAGGGGCAAGGATAATCTACTGAGTTTATTCTTTCTGGAGGTAGCTTTTGGATGTTGGCGTGCCTTTTGCAATTGTCACGTCTTCGGACAAACTGCCTTGCATCTTTCCTCAAGGTAGGCCAAAAGTAAGCTTGGCGGAGTAGTACCCCAGCAAGGGCGTCTGTTCCTATATGGGAGCCACACGGTCCTTCGTGGACTTCTTCAAGTATTGTTCTGACATCATCTTTGCCTACACATTTTTGCAGGGGGCTCGCATACCCTTGCCTGTATAGTTCTTCTCCAATGAGGAAGTACCTTCCCGAGCGCTTCCGTACTTTTGCGGCCTCTTTAGGGTCCTCAGGGAGTTCCGAGGTTGCTAGATATTTCTTGATGGGATCCTGCCATCCTTCCCCCAAGGTTTCTATGCACATTAATTCTGTACTGGGTTGCTTCAGCACTTCGGTGGGTTCCTTGGATTTGGCCAAGGCGTCGGCTTGGGTATTATCACTTCGGGGCACGTTCTTTATGTGTACCGAGTCAAAATCTCCAATGAGTTTCTGGACAAGGTCGTGATATTTTGCCAAGGTTGGATCCTTTGCCGCGTACTCTCCCTTCGTCTGCCGAACTATTAACTGTGAATCACTGTGGGCCATAAGGTTTTTTACGCTGACTTTTCTGGCCATCTTTAGTCCGGCTATGAGGGCCTCATACTCGGCGATGTTATTGGTAACATTAAAATCAAACTTGATTGCTTTAGAGGCTTCCATGCCTTCGGGCCCCCGAAGGACTATTCCAGCTCCCTGATGCCCTGCGCCTGACGCTCCATCGACAAAAAGCTTTCATTCTAGATCAGCCTCTATTCGATCCTCCACGACGGCTTCAGCATTTTCGATCTCAGGGATTTCGGCAATGAAGTCTGCCAGTGCCTGGGCCTTTATTGCCCTTCTGGGTTCGTAAGTAATGTCATATTCTCCGAGTTTGATGCACTATTTTGATAATCTTCCTGAATGCTCCACTTTTTCATCACATCGCGTAGGGGCAGGTTACTTCGGACGGTGATGGCGTGTCCTTGAAAGTAGGGTCGCCATCTTCTGCCTGCGAGTACTAAGGCATAGATAGCCTTTTGGAGCAATGGGTATCTAGTCTCGGCACCATGTAGGGGTTTGCTTACATAATACACCGGCCATTGCCTCCCACCTTCTTCTTTTACTAGGACCGAACTCACCACTTTTTCAGTGACCGCGAGGTAGAGGATGAGAGGCTCTCCCTCCCGAGGTTGCCGAAGTGTTGGCAGGTGGGTCAGGTAGCTTTTAAGCTCATCCCAAGCTTTATGGAATTCTGAGTTCCATGGATGCTCCTGGGTTCCAGAGGTGTCCTCACCTTTGGGGGCTTTAGCGAGTACTTTGAAGAATGGTCGACATCGGTTGCCGTATCTGGAGATGAATCTATTAAGAGAAGTGATTCTTCCGGTAAGCCTTTGTATATCTTTGATGGATGTGGGTGTTCGGAATTTTAGCAAGGCTTTGGCTTTTTCAGGGTTGGCATCTATTCCCCTTTCTGATACCATAAACCCGATAAACTTTCCTGCACTTACTCCGAACACACATTTTTTGGGATTGAGACGTATGCCATACTCCCGAAGTCATTGGAAGGTTTCGGTAAGGTCGGTGATATGATTACCAAGCATTTTTCTCTTGACTATCATATCATCAACATATACTTCCATGTTTCTCCCTATTTATGAATCGAATACCTTGTTCATCAGCCTTTGATAGGTGGCCCCTGCATTTTTAAGCCCGAAGGGCATTCTGATGTAGTAGTAGGTGCCTATCTCTGTGATGAAGGCCATTTTTCTTCATCTTCGGGGCTCATCCGAATTTGATGATATCCACTGAAGGCGTCTAGAAAGCTAAGAAGCCCATATTCGGTGGTTACATCTACTAGCTGATCTATGGCTGGCAAAGGGTAAGAATCCTTCAGGCAGGTATCATTCAAATTTCGGAAGTTGATGCACATTCAGAGCTTCTCACTTCCCTCTTTCGTGGAAATGACGACGTTGTTGAGCCATTCGGGGTATTTTACCTCTCTTATTACCCCGGCCTCAATGAGGCAATTAACTTCGGCTTTAACAAAGGAATTCTTGTGAGCCGATAGACTCCATTTTTTCTGCCGAACTGGTCTGGCGTTTGGTTGCACTCTAAGATTGTGGTGAATTATGCTGGGGTCGACCCCAGGCATATCCTTCAGCGAGTAGGCAAATAGATCTTTGTTCATACACAAGAAGGATACAAGCCTCTTTTTGTCTTCCTCGGCCAGTTTTTTCCCGATTCGGGTGTTTCGGCCAGGGATCAACTCTACATCCTCTGTTTCTATTTTTTTGAGGCTTTCAGTTTCCTCCTCTATTGTTTCCCCGTCCATCGAGACCATTTTTTCTTTTGCCGAAGTCTGTACTTGGATCTTTGCTGGGCTTTGTCTGGCCCTTGTGAAGACCTTTCTGACTTCGGCTTGGTCAATGAAGATCTCTGCGTCTCCATCTTTGGTAGCGAAGGTGACCATTAAGTACTTTACGTCCGGGCGAATGTGGAAGTTGCCCTGAGTCTGCCTTCCGAGGATAGCATTGTAAGCTGACGGCACATCAATGACTATAAATCTCGTCCTGTCGGAGGCAATTAACTCTTCCTGGCTATGGGGTGAGACCCCTTTCAGCATCAAAGGTAGGTCGATATATCCGAGGACTGGAAGTTCGGAAGGTCCGACGCCGAAGGTGGGGGAGCTGACTGGGCTGAGATCGCTTCTCGGAATGCCTAACTTAGTCAGCAGATGAGAAAAGATGACGTCGGTGTTTGAGCCGTCATCGAGGAGTACCCTTTTGACATCCCAGTTTCCTATCCTTGCCATGACAAGGAGTGGATCGTCGTGGGGGAACTTTACTGTAGACCCATCTCTACGAGTGAGTCTACTTGGGGAGTTCCCGTACTCCATTACGGAGATTTCTCTTATCTTCCTCTTTCTCTCAGCCGAGGGTATCCCGGTAGTGATGGTTTGGATAACCCCTGCTGATGGTGGCAGATTTTTTCGAGGACTTTGGTCCCGACGTCTGTCCGAGTCATATTCTTCGTCGTCCCCCCTCCTTTGTTCTTCCTTCCTTCCTTTTGGGGAAGGCATCCGCAAGTATCGACGGAGTTGACCCTGTTTGATTAGGGACTCGATATATTTCTTCAGCTGGAAACAATCTTCGGTGTCATGGCCATGGTCCCGGTGAAACTGACAGAATTTCTTCATGTTTCTTTTGTTTTCCGAGGTCATGGCCTTTGGTCTTGGGACTGTGGTCCCTTGCCTTTCTAGCGCCATAAGGATGCTAGCTCTTGTGGTGTTCAAGGGGGTGAATGTCATGGGCCTTTTCCCCCTCTGCTTTCGGGGCCTTTCTCCCTCGTTCTGATGTCGAGGCTGATGGCTGGGCCCTTCGGCGCGAGGGTGTTCTCCTTTGGGTCCTCCCATCCTGAGTTCTTCGGCCGTCATATGCTGTTCGGCCCTCCTATAAAACTCCCCAAGAGTTTCTGGGGGGTCTTTGGAAAACTCATAGAACAGTTGGGAGTCCCTCCGAAGTCCTCTGACCATCGCGAGGATGCAAATTTCTGGTCGAAAGTCGGGCACGCTCAGCGCTTCTCGGTTAAACCTCTCAACGTAGTCGCGAATGGTCTCCCCCCCTCGCTGAGCTATGTCGAACATTTGTACTGGCATTTTGGCAGTTGGTCTGCTACCGATGAACTGCTGAGTGAAGGCAGTGGATAGCTCTTGAAAGCTTAGCAAGCTTCCGTGGGCCAGAGAGTTATACCATGCCGTTGCTGGACCCGAAAGTGTTACTTCGAAGCACTTACAGAGCGTAGCGTCATCTGCGCCATGGAGTACCATGCTTCGCTTGTACTTCGTCAGGTGCGCCTGAGGGTCACTTCATCCGTCATACGTTTCTAGGCGAGGTACCCTAAAATCGCTGGGCATGGGTGCCTCCACCACCTCGCGCACGAAAGGTGACTCTTCTCCGGTGTAAGAGTCAGACAGCCTGGACCAGACTGGTTTTCGGGAGATCTGTCTCTCGACCTTCTCCAGTCTCCCCAGGATTTTTTCCATAAGGACAGCCGTGTTGACTTCTCCCTGCTGCCGCGTGTTCGCCGGTAATGGCGAATTCCTCCTTCTCCTTGGGGAGCGACTTCGGCGGGGAGGAGACGGGGACCTTCGGTAGGGGGATGCACTCCGTTGGCAGGAGGCCCTAGTCTCTTTTGGGGCTCCCCTCCTGGTAGGCCATACCTCAACGGGTTCATTTTCTGTTGAGGAGGCATCAAGGGAGTCCCCGCTCCCTGAACTTCGGTGGGTGGACCTCGAACTCCTTTCCCGACGAGCAGCCGGGGGCGAGGCCCTTCGGACCAGAGGAGGTTGGGGCAACCTCTGATCAAGCTGTTGAGTCATTTCGGTGATGATGGAGCGTTGGAAGTCTCGTAGGAAGCCCATCATCACCGTTACAGGGCGGTCATCCTCCAGCACAGAAGTCTCTGCCACAGGCGGAGTGGTCGCCGGCTGAGCCTCGGGCGCAGGGGGGGATCTTGGAATCCCTTTGTCCTTTGAGCGCCGAGTCTCTACGACGGCGACATGGGAAAGAGTTCCCACAGACGGCGCCAAATGGTGCCCGGCAGCAGTTTCGTCATGTGACATGGTAGGAGCGAGGGGGACTTCCGGTGGAGGAGAGCGCCTGAGGAGGAGATTTCCCAGGGGAGGGTACCTGAAATGTTTGGAAGACAGAGGTTAGGAGGTCCCCGGAGTGTGTTTCCGGGGAGGAGCCTCCGACGCCCAAGTCAGTACTTAGGAGATATGGAGGTGATAGAGAGTGGAGAAGTATGGTCTCTAGTGCTCCAACCACTTTACCTGGGGTGTTTACCGAGTATCTATAGAGGAGCGAACAGTAGTAGTTCTCCTCATGTGGCCGTCCCAGATCGTGACACGTGTTCGGTGGGATGCGATCCACGTCTTCGGGGAGCAAGGGGACACCCAGCCGATCATAGGCCGCCTGGCTAGGAGCCTAGGCAACCCGAGAGTGGCGTACTAGGGTGTCTCTGCAAGCGGCGTGTCAGAACGTGTCTGGGGGCGGCGTGTCGGGGATGTGTCAGAGGCTCCTTAATTGCTCCTGTCATACGTTTCGAGGTTACTCTAGTATCACAGGAGTATGTTTCCTAAGGGTGGTCTTTCTCAAGGATACCCCTACTTCCGAGGATGGTTTAATCGTCCCCCCGAGGTTGGCACTGTCGTTTCCTGGAACGGAGCATTGCCAAGGTCGAATTAGGGAGGTTGAACATCCTTCTTTCCGTGGCCCGTAGTTTCTCTACCGAGGTTGGTACTTTGTCCGAGTCTGGGGGTCCCGAAGGTGATGGGCACTTCGGCTATCAATGGTGCTACATGGTGTCGATGACGCTACCCTTTGCAAGTGTTTTGAGGTCACACTCTCCGGCCCGGTAACTACGTGGTACGACTCCCTCGACCTTGGGACTATAATGAGTTTCCAGGAGCTATCCACGGCATTTACAAAGCAATTCATCGGCAGCAGGCCAACGGAAAAGATGCCCATTCAAATGTTTGAATTAGCGCAAAGGAATGGTGAAACCATCTACGACTATGTCGAAAGGTTTATCTGAGAGGCTCTAAGCATGCCGGACTTCCGTCCCAAAATATGCATCCTCGCCATGATACAAGGACTTCAGCGAGACTCGCAACTCTTTTACGAGTTCTGGAAGGATCCTCTGGACACCCTTGGTGAGTTCTATCAAAGAGCTGAATAGCACATGACAGCCAAAGAGCTGAGAATGGGAGGACCAAAGTCTGATCAGCATCATCTCGAAGGCCAAAGTCACCAACCCCGATATCCGGCCAAGGGCGGGCGAAGAGCTAAAAAGTAGAAGGGGAAAATACCCATGTCATTTACTCCCCTGAACACCTCCAGAACAAACATACTGTTGGCCATGGAAAGGAAAGGCAACCCAATCCAGCGTCTGAAGGCCATGACTTCAGAAAACAAGAAAAATATGAAAAAGTTCTGCCAGTTTTATCGGGACAAGATTGCTTCCAGCTGAGGAAGTACATCAAGTCTTTGATAAAGCAGGGCCAACTTCGGCGCTACCTACGAATGCCCTCCTCGAAAGGGAAGAGGGAAGAGGAAAGGAAAGGAGATGATGAGGACTATGATTCCGATAGACGACGGAATCGAAGCCTCAAAAGGCACCCACCACCTCCGGCTGGGGTGATCTAGACGATCACCACTGGACTACCTTCGGTAGAGAGAAAGAGGAAAACCAGGGAGATCTCAGTGATGGAATTCGGTAGCCGATCGAACAAGCTTATTCGGAAAAATGGGTCCACCGTAGTATTCCCTCATGATGACCCACTTCTAATCATGGCAAGGGTTAGGAGTTGGGATGTCAAAAGAGTACCCCTCGACGATGGTTCTAACGCCGACGTATTATTCTCTCATCTGCTGCCGAATTTGGGTATCTCAAAAGGGGATCTCAAGCCTGTCACTTCCCCTACCTTTGGGGCAGGTCCGTCCGAACTCCCTGTCTTCGGGTGGATTGACCTACCTCTAATTCTAAGGGGAACTTCACCACAAAACAAGGGTGAGCTCTTTGTTTCCACAATGACAAGGTTCATCGTCATAGATGTTCCTTCGTCGTACAATGCCATCCTTGGGAGGCAGATGTAAGGCAATCTCCATATTCGCCCAGATGTGAAGTACTTGACTGTCACCTTCGTAACCAAGGACGGAGATGCTGAGATCTTCATTGACCAAGGGGAAGTAAGAAAGGTCTTTATGAAAGCAAGACAGGGCCCAGCAAAGATCCATACATAGACTTCAGGAGCAAAGGCCGTGCTCGCAAGGGAGGCAAAGGGAGAAGAAACAGAAGACCCCGAGAAAATAGAAACA